>JAZBGY010001248.1:0-25471 GCA_037414755.1 Lydus trimaculatus | reverse complement strand
TTACTGGCACGAGAACGGCTCGAGATCGAACCGAGACCGGCACGATAGTGTGGATAGGGCTTTATAGTTCATGAATTTGCTCCCCAACTTTATATAGGGAAATAAGTTTTTTTAGTAAAAATACATTAATGCCAGCGATTGCATAATGCTTTGGATCTGCCATCTGAAGAATTAAAGTTCAATAAAATATCTTTATTCACAGGAACAGCAACAGTTATTGATTACAAACGATCATTATCAGGGCCGAAACAAGGGAAAATTTGTATATAGACAACCCGGGATATTAGCGTCCCTTTCGAAAATGCGGTGTTCTTTTATCAAGATTTAACGTTACGATCTTGGAAACCGTAAATGATTGAAGATTTTTTGTCATCTCAATTAAAAACTTTTTCTAACATTTTTTGATCAAAGTAGATTAAGATTAGCGCGTGCGCGTGGCGCCTCCACCAATTTTTTTCAAATCCCACGCGCGAAAGTACCCCGGCGCATCCACCAAAATTCAAAAGTGGAATAGGATTGGCATCATAACTATTTCTTTGACTAAAGGTGCTACAAGAGAAAAACAGAAAATAGCAATTTTTAATTTTCCCTCTGTATAATTCGTAAGCGGTTAAAGAATTTAGCGCTCTTACTCCGTTGACGCCCCTAGGCTGGTGCCTACTCTGCCTATAGCTAGTTTCGGCCCTGATAATTATTAAAATAAACACGTTGCTAAAGTTTTCAACACAGTATAAATAGAATTCGCTAAAATCTTCACATGTGGATGCCTATATGCATATTGGTATCTAAATAATTTTCTTATTATAATTTACCATATAGACTATGATTCTTTCAATTAACAACGTTATTCGATTGGAATTATTTGTTTTTACTTTGATAAATTGATAAAGCTGTCATCTATAGTTTCCAACAAGTATTTTCTAACCTTCGGATGAGGCAATGAAACGTAAACGTTCCTATTATGTCCCTACTTATTTCGAATTTTTCAATGCTAAATGTTGTCTCTTTTATGATTAGTATATCGTAAGTATTAATACTATTTATTCGCATGTTGAAACATAAACAACAAAAACAAAAGTTTGAGGCAAGTGAAAGGAATAGGAGATGGGACAAACTGAAGCGGTTAAGAGAATCTTCCAGATTCACCAAAGTAACGGTTTCAGTTTACAAAGACGAGTCTGTTGGACTTTATACATGTTTCCGCTTAACAGAAGGTTGTAGGACTATAATTAACAACTGAAGTCGAAAATATGAAACAAATTTTAGATGCCAGTGGAAATACACATAGGCACATAGGAAAAAGCATAAGCCTCGCCCACTCTCATATCTCTCACATGAGTTTTTTTAGGGAATGTATTTTGACCTTTGTCTGATTGTCTAATACAGTTACCTGGAAATATGTTACAGTAAATATTTATCATTTGTTAGTTTGTTTCTTTCTAAAACGCAACCGTCTAGGAGATAGATGGAGACAATAACCGTCATTCTTACATTTCTCTTTGTCTAGTTTCTCTTTATCTCGTTCTAAATCATGTGAAAGATATGAGAGTGGTTTGGCTGCTGCATTGTCATATGTACTTATTTTGTTGCAGCATACTGTATGTCTACCAATAACACGTTCAATACCTCCAAAGCTTTCGAATGATAATAATCCTAATGGATTCATATCGTGTCACAGTTAGTTAATTGACTTTGTTATATAAAATATGATACTTGCGTATTGAAATTACTAACATTTTCATCAGAACTTTTTGTTGATGATACGTAGGTATAGCTTTTAGAATTTGCATACTTACATACAAAAAATTGTGAAATATAATTCTATCCTACTATAAGTGAAATGATAAAGTCTTTAGAGACACTAATATAGATACAAACACGGTATAGAATAAAAGCAGTTAGTCTCTAAGGGAAGGCACAGCGTGATGTGATAACTAACAAGGGAACGAAAAAAAAAAGAAATATTGATATAAATGAACATATACAAGTTCGAGAAGAGGGGACAAATGTGCCACAACTATACCAACTTAGGAAACACTACCAACAAATACATGGACAATGAACCAGCAATCTACGGTCAATACGATTTAATTTAAATCAAAACTTTTCAATTTGAAATAAACGTACAAGTATATACAGGATGCATCAACGAAGTGAGTACATAGGAAAAAGCGTAGTCACCGTCCATAATCACATTTTCTACATAAGTTAGAACGAGATAAAAAAAAAACTGGACAACAAAATGTAGCTGAATTCCAAAAGACCATCCCAATTTCCTAGATAAAAATTCAACCTGGTTGATGACAAATATTTGCTGTCTTTGTCAGGAGCATGGAAAACATTGCGAAATTTAGGTAGCACATGAACAGGCCAAATGTATCGGACGAAGATCAAAATAAATTCTGCCTGCCAGATATTTTTATTTTACTTTCTTAAAAGACACAAACTAATAGAAGAAAAATATTCTCTGTCTTTGTCAGGAGCATGGGAAACATTGTGAAATTCTAGTGGCACATGACCAGGCCAAATGTATCGGACGAAGATGGAAATAAATTCTATGAAAGAGAGATTAACCAAACTGAATGGTGGTTCGTATCCCGTCCTACACGACGAATGTTTTCTTCTTTTGTTTATCAATTTGTTATGATTTTCAATTGCCTAGCAGCTGTTCTTTATATTGAATGTAAGGAATATTATTATAGATACTTGATTCTTTTCGATTAATTGTAAGACCCTCATTATTCTTATATAGCGTTAGGTTCGTTAACCTTACAACTGACTGATTCAATAACGTATGTTGGGGTTCAAAGGGACATCAAAGAGTTCAACTATGCTGAGGTACCTACTTTTAATATCGGCACGTGTTTATTTAGAAATTAGACCTTTAAGAACAGCAAGAGAAGGGTCGTAAAGACATACTTAGAAAATTAAGGGAAATATTTTACCACAAAAATTCTTTGTATGAACACCTTCAACCAAATTTGATTGATCTTGTTTTGTCATTAGATGTTAATTTTTCAAGGCAGATAACTATAACCTCCGTTCTAAATGGAATTTTAGACTTAAGAATGTGTCTCCATTTGTTTTAAATTTTTCGATAGTGTCAACAATCTTTTAGTTCGTTCTTTTCGTTTCTTTGCTCATTACAAACAGAAAATTGAAGAAAAATCATATTAAAATGGTATTGAACAAGTTCGTGTTGATAAGGCAATATAGTCGGGTTTTTTTAGATTTACATTATTTACTTTCATGATGGAATTGGCAAAATCTATTTGTTTAGTCTTCAAGATAACAGCTATTTTTTATTTCAATGAAAACAAATACTCCAAACAGAATAATGTAAAAAATTGAACAATACTAAGTACTCGTTTGCTTATTTTTCATCCTATTAATATCACTGTTTTGCAGAGAAAGTTGTTTATCTTAATGAGCATTTTATACCTATCATATAGCTCAATCCCCAAGATCTTAAGCCATTTTTAGTCTCAAAAGCTCGACTTACGGTGATCATGAAGCATAATTTTTGAAGTAAAACAAATAAAAGGAAACATTTGAAACAAATACTGTACATGTAGTGTAATTAGAAAGTAGAAGATACACCTCTATCTTTACTATACGATAAAATGAATGCTTCTATTGTGTATAAGTGGTTACATTATGCTACAAGAGAGACATCTCTCCATTGTTCTCGCAAAAGTTATGGCAAATTTTTTGGATCGTGAATTATTGTAGAACCCATATTTTGTGAGGTTTATTATTATTTAGAAATGTAAACTTACGTATACGATACGCATGATCATATTTCAATTTACTTATCAGATTTATAATCGATGGAAATCCCAACAGCCCTTTCTTTTTGAAATTGCTGTCTAGTCTATTATTTGTAAAACACATATTTATAGTTTGTATCGATAATATTCGAGGAGTTTCATTTTATAGCGTTATTCACTATTCGCTCTTTATGTCAACGTTTCTAGAATCTTAACAAATTTCGTCATCACCAACTGGAACGGTAATACACATTTCGATATTACTACATCTTGAATTATATAACAGAACATTCTGACGTAGAAATTGATTTTCGATATGTCATCGTGTCGGAAAAATGTTCATTTCATATAAGTGCTCATAAATCTCATAATATGAGACCATTTATCCAACTTTAGTAGCAATTTATTATTACAGTAAATGTGTAAAACGATTGATTAGACCTACAGTAAACAAACATGTTAATACATAAGTCTGACTATTCAAGAAACAATGTCTCCCATAGAGATTCATCAATAATTAATCAATATATAAGATGCAACCAGATGAATTAAAATTATTTCAGTTAATACTTTCTTTTAAAATTGTTAAAGGAATATCAAAAAGACGATATTCAACTTTCAAATAGTGTAACGACACGATTACACTATCAAGTTTTGTTTGTTCAAGTTGGCTTGCACCAATTAAAACTTGATAATGTAAACACACTTACAAGCGACTTGTAACAAATTGCAGAACTTGTCAATTTTTTCACAATATTGACTTGTCAAATTAAATTAATTCTTGAATAGCTTGTCAACTTGCTTCATTGTTTTCACATGGGTGGAAGAAGCAGTATCGGATTAAACCTTGTGGGGGCCCCTAGGCAAAGGAAATCTTGGGTCTCTTCCTTCCCATTATCCATTTCATAATAGGTAGCGGCCGTAAACTCCTTTTACGTCCGTTTCCAAAGCAAACAAAACTAGTTTAAAAAAATGTAAGCATTTTACGACCTGAATTTCAGTCAATTGCGAAGGAAAAGTATACAGTTAATGCATGCGTTGATCGAGCATACTTGCTCGTTCAACGTATGATTCAAAGAAGCTCTTATGAGGACTACGGATAAATAATCACGCCTTCAAAACTTGCAATTAGTATAAACTGGGTTTTAAATATATGCATACTTTCAAGTAGACTTATTCGTATTCCATCTGTGATCTAGACCATAATACAGATCAAACGTCTTCATTCGGTTATGAATAATTTATGTGTCTTTATGTCTATAGCGAAAAAAAAAAACGAATCATAAAAATTATCAAAGGAATCGACGACTTAAATGAATTATTCGGTGACTTACTTTTCATTGGTTTCATTTGCTTTCATTTTACATTACGACAGTCTATTGACAAGAAAGACGATTTATGAATTATGAATTATTTGTGATTATTCAAACAGTCTTGGAGAAGGAAAATTTAAAAATACAATTTTCTCGTAATGTTACGAATAATTTTTGGTGATACTAATTGCTCTGTAAGTATTTCAAAAGAAAACTTTCTAAATTGAAAGCGGTTCAAATCGTTTAATATCAAATATTGATTATCCAACCTTTGGAAAATCCTTTATTGAAGGGAACGCTGCTTTTTATTGTATTATTCATCTATCATTGGTAGTATCAAGCTTTACCGTTTACTTTATAATCAAAAAATTAAACAAAGACAAATTGGGTAAACACTATATGATGTTCTGCTTATGGCATTCCCTTATATTATTCGGCATGCGATTGCAGCGAATTGAGGTGTCAAATCTCATAAATATCCCGTAAATAAACAAGCTTTGATAAGGTGGGACAACTTCCCAGTATTTTAAAATCTGTGTAAACAAATAATTTTTTTATACTTTAATCTGAATTTATGAAATGTGTTCATTATGAAATGTTTCCTCTCTTGTTTAAAAACTCAATTTTACCTGTATAATTAACGATAAAAAATTAATTGGCTTTATGGTTTTTTTAAACGCCCTGAAAGTTACCGAGCTTATTTGATATACTCGTAGTTTGTAACTATACGATGGTAATCCTGAATATTATTGAATGAAATCGGTTATTCATGAATAAGACTCTAATTGTGAATAGAGATAAATGTTCAAAATTCAAATATGTACTGCGAATGGTTGCACCAGTTTTCCACAGTTTTTTTCATTAGGTAAAAGTCTTCTGAAACCTTTACCAAGGGATAAACCCTTAACTATGACTGCAAATTCTGCTCCTCAAATTAGAAACGAAAGCAATACAATAATATCATTACTACAAAGTGATTCTCTCTTCCCACATCTATCTATTACTGACTTTTCTAAGGGTGATATTAGACGATCTGGCAAAGTGGCTTGATCTTAACGTATCTGACTACTGAAATCGACAGATCTCTGGCACTTTGCCAGATTGTCTAGGTACACCTGTACTCATTCCTTCTCTATTTCAATTGAAGTTTCTCAGCGACTCGAAAAATTTTAGAATCTGCTTGTCATTGAAAAAATAAATATCATATAACAGATAAAATTTCAAATATTATATAAAGAATGTTTCACTCCAAAAGGCAGATGCTGACCATCACCATATTTATCAAAATAATGAAATGCAATTCTTAGGACCGTAAATGGGTTCACCTAGAGTAGCGTTCAGCTATAAACAGTTTTTCCTGTGCAGTAAACAAGTCTGATGGGACACACTAAAAAGTATTAGAATCAATTATGATTATACTGGAAGTTTTCACTTTGGTCTTAAGCACACACTTCATTTTTATACAAAACAATCCTTTCTTCGAATAGTTTGTGAAAGAAGGGTAAAGAAGGATCTACTTGACAGAAATTTATTGAATAAATGTTCAATGCACAACAGTAGTGTATTCCTCCTCAAAACTATAATTTGCTTATTATTCATTACCATTTTAACATTACCTCTAATAAGTTGATTATTTCACAAATTTTTAAATGAAGTATTGATTAAACATTAATTACACATAAATCTACATGGAATTAACAATTCAAAATACAAACTTTCCTTGCAAGAAGCTCATAGAGCGACATTACTTCAGACTTGATATGGAAGAAGGGACATGCTTGAGTACCACGCATACAATGTTGCTAATTGTAAGCTTTTTAATTGTAATGAAAATCTGTTGGAATGACTTTTCAATTTTTCCTTTGAAAAACTTCTATTAAGATATTAACTTGTAACAGTTCTATCGATCGTACGCTGATGTTTCTTTTTTTTTAATAAAGTTTTCATATACTATGAATTCATTGAACATACTTAAATTATTATGTTTCATATCGTTGCCTTAACAATATTATTAACTGCTACTGATAATAACTCCTCTCTTCAGCAGCTAGGCGCTTCACAAGTTCCGCTGACATCAGTAACTTTTATATTTTATTATCCTAGATTTTTCCATACAAAATCTGCTTTCTCACGCTTGAGTCCACAATACTATCCCTTTGCTGTATAAGCAAAATTGCTTTAAAATTTAGTGGACGTTCTCATTGAAATGATTCATCAGACTACAAATTGCCGACAGATTTAGTTTCTTTTTATATCATTTTGAGTGTAAAATATGCCAAAAGCAGACCATCATCTGATCCTGATCAGAGATTAGATTCTCTCCAGATATATAACTGTAAGATGGAGTAAATCCACCATTTGCAACATCGAGCAGATAGAAAGCAGTGACTCCCAATGTATGATACCGTGACCAATGAAACTACTACTCATTCCAGTAGCGTAGGTAGAACAAATGGTCCAAATAATTCAAAATAAATCTTATTACTAATAAGTTATTAGACATTGTTGTATATTAAAGCTGTCCTAATTCTAAATCAAAGATTATCCACCTTTTCTATGTCAGCAATCAAGCAAAAGAATTCAAATATTCGTTTAAATTTTTATCCTAATCACGTTTTCAAATTTCAACCTAATTTTTTGAACCTTTCATCAGTTAACATACCAAATAAAATTTCAAAAACCAAAGATCACTGGGAAATCTACAATGATTTAAATAAAAAGGTGCAATTTTGTAATGCAAATCTAAAAATTGTCCCACACGGAATTATTTACTTAAAATAAATAAATAAATTATCAAATCACGTAGTCAAAATTTTATTATTTATTTATTGCAACGATCAACAATAATACATAGTTGTAAAATACAGGGCATTTCAATAAGAAGGAGCCACCCTGAATAACTTCCTTGGCGGTTGATTTAAGCCAAAATCCTGAGATAGGTCGATTTTTGTTTAGAGGGGGACATATTTCAATGTCATTCGTGACCTTGTTGTGTCAGCCTCCTAACACCGACAGCTTTGTGAGAGTTTGCATATTTTTACAAAAATATCTATTTATGTTTGTCCATGACAAATCTTTGAAATTTACTACTGGCAATATTTCCGCACCCCTATCAAGTTCTTTCATACCGAATCTATTGTGTCCTAATTTTATTACTAAGGTCAGTCTCTTAACTTGCCGATCCGACTATATACTTTGTGTTGTTGATTTTTGTATGTTCCTTCATCAGTTATGTAAGATTCACATATAAACGTAATTCTTGATTTTCTTAAATACCCTTTTCAATGTAAACTATATGGATGACGTATATATGTATACTTGTTTATTTAAATTTTCACGCGCTGACGTCCCAGAAACATGGTGGCTTTGTTGCCAACATTCAACAGGAAGTTTTCATTTCTTATGCATTAGTTGTGGCGCCCCCTGTCAGTCAATTCGCCAACTAAAACATGGATTGGTAGCTATTGGCAACACCAGTAACTTGTGGCAACGCTGGTTACCCACCAACCACAACCAACTAAGGCCAACACTCGCCCTATTCCGTTATTGACTTCCGTAATGGTTGGATGTGTTGATGTTAAATCCGCTTCATATTAAAGAACATTTTGTATTTGCAAATATTCGATTGTAATTTTTATCATTCATAAATTAATGCGTAAGAATCCTAAAAAGTGTTCTGTGGTTATTATTGAATTCTATACATAACTGGAATGACTATAACCATGTGTAACTGACGAACAAGACACAGACGATGTAGGACCATCCGTTTCTTTGTTACACATGATTCTAATTGGCCCTCTTCACTTATATACGTACCTTTTTACAAAAATCGACTATTTTTTCTACCACTATCATTCAACGTAGACATACACGAAACCAAATATTATAAATATTTGATACTTATTTATAACTAAAGATCGGGCCTATAAAGCTTCCTTGAGTTAACGCGTTAAAACGGAGATGAAACAAAAAATCCAAAAACAGGTAACTTTAGCTCTATGAATCTGTAAATAACAACTTGAATTTCCAAAAAATATTATCAAGGGGGGCAAAAAGTATTAACCCCCACGTGTTTTGCTACCCCCGCAATATAGAAGGGTGTTTTTTTGCTAGGTGGTATTATAGTACTAACTGTGCGGAATATTTCAGTTTTTGATTGAATTCGATATCTTCCTTAATTCTCGAGATACAGCGAAAAATTTGTTTTTGGGGGTAATTCCAAGGGCCAATTTCAGCCACTTAATGTAAATATGGGCAGCTAAAAACTATATGTATCCTTTATTTTTTGATGCTCTACCTGTATGCACAATTTTATCAAAACTTTGAATTCATATACAGTTTCTTGATATTCTCAGGTGTTACAATCACTTTACGATTACTGTTGTCACTTTTAGCACAAGCCAAGACTTTTAGTTTAAACAGTTTCTTGAGTGCTGCTAATTTAATTTTGAATTTGTAATTTTACCATTAAATGTGTCCTAACAGTTCTAATATCTCACACCATTTTTAGAAAAAAACGCAATATGACATTTTAAACGGCAATAGAAAGTCGTCTAGTCGTAACATTTGAGCATATTATTGAATTTTTAAAACAAAATTAACTACAAATGTCTTTGTATTGCTCTAAAATTACTCATGTTTGTGAAATATTGGAAGATGGAAGATATGGACTATGACTAGACTATATGTATACTATATGTATAATTTAAGTAAGGGCTTTTCCTTTGTTCCATTTTACGAGAAACGACGATACTGTCCACTTATTTTTGTGTGAAGTTACTTGTTTTATAAGAAGTGCAATAATGTATTACTGCAGAGTAGCATCGTCATTCATAGGGCCCCTTTTATGAAAGATTCATTCTCTTTCAACCGTAACCATTTTAATAATTCTAGGTACCCTTTGATTTCTATAATTTATCATCGTTGCTTAGTATCGTCCTTGATATGAATCCTGTTCAACGTTCTAACTAAAAATTCATAAACTGATGGACCTCTAAAATCATTCTAATTATTTTCGCAGCTTTTCCAGATATTTTTGCAATAATATTCATGATGGTTTGTATGATTACCAATAATGTCGTTTTTCAAATTAAAGGTTTTGTTTTGGCAACAAATGTTAGGTTTTTTTTTTTGGAGAAAACTTTTATTGTACTACAATAATTTTTTGATCACAGCACTCGATCGTTTCAACCTGGAAATGTGTGTCTTGTAGACGCTAATACATTTCCATTGATTTATTAAACACTTACACAGTTATGTATGGCTCAATTTTCCTGGAATGTTTATCAAAAAGTTCTAAAACACTTATGTACTTTACTAATCTTTTTTCTTTTATTCTATTACACAGAACAATATTTATTGCGTACACATTGGTCTTCCAAACGTACGACAGTACACAAGTAAATGTTGCTTTTCTAGTGTGTTACCAATAAGTACTGAAACTTGTTAAGGAGATATGAAATAGTTAAAAGTAAATAGAACAGCGGAAACTGTTCCGTCGAAACAGAAGCCACGAAAAACTCTTGTGGACGTTCGCAATACAGTATCGTCGTATTTGAAGCAAATAAATAAGCGCAAGGACATATATAGGAACATAATAGGGCGAGTGGTTCGAAATTATTTTGAAATCAGAAAAGAATCTACGAGCAATATTAGAATGTGCAAAAATTCTCGTCAATGGACGAAAGCAAGCTTCAGTTCTTATTGTTAGACTTTAATTTAAAAATTTTCACATTAAGAACAATTGTACTACTATTTGTATTGTACAGTAACAAACGATAAGCAAAAGATTCATTCCTGGAATGTCAATTTTTCGGCATCAGAGCAAATCAAGTTATAAATTGTTATAAATATGTAGAAAGTTGGATATTATTAAAACCCAAACAATAGTTTACATGTAAAACTAGATGAACTGTTTAATAAACTTCGCCTATAGGTTTTATAACTAATTCATGTATTTTTACTTGTGGTAGTGTTGATAACACGTACAAAACACTATTAGCTATATCTACAGCAGTCAACGCTGGTAGACTTTTCTTCAAATTTTCGTCAATTTGGAAATCGTTAGCATCAAAAATTTCCGTTTTTACTATTTGTGGACTTACACTCTAAAAATCAATTTAAATAATAACAATAAAACCTGTTGAATTTATTACGGAAATTTTAATTTTTAATAAATTTCGAACTATATTGTCTATGATATTACTATAACTCTTGTCGTAATGTTTCAGTTAAAGCAGTTACAGCATACTTAGAAGCTGGATACACATTAACTCGAGGACGAACTGAAATTTGATGTCCACCAATGCTGTTCATATGAACAATATGACCATCAATGTGGTTTTTTTGCATAATTTTGATCGCTTCATGTGTTGCAATACATAAACCCATCACATTTGTATCGAAAGCTTTTCGCCATTTCTCTGTATCACCATTCATTAAATCGGTGTATTGAACAATTCCTGCATTATTAATTAAAATATTGACAGGTCCAGGATTATCAGTAACCCATTCAAATGCTTTCAAAATATCTGCTTCTTTGGTCACATCAGCTTTGTAAGCGTACAGTCTACCAGTTTTTCCGAATAATTTCTTTGATAATTAGTCAATACGTTCTAGACAAATATCTAATCCGACCACCTATACGTATTAGTTGTTAATTAAACTCTAAGTAAGAGTAATTTTAAAATAAATACTTGCACACCTTCTTCAACAAGTTTTTCAGCAATTGCAGCACCAATACTAGCACTAGTACCAGTAACGATAGCTACTTTAGTCCTCCAGCGATCCATAATAACTTCTATATGGTAATCACGGGCTCAACTAAAATGTACATACTAAAAGTTCTGTATTTTATAGTTATTTACTGTGTATTACAATTGTCTAATTCTCGTCATAATTACGATACAATACTGAAACAGTCATCGCTAAAATTACATCAAAATTAAATTAAAATTGAAAACATACTTACTAAAGGTGCAGTTATACGGTCCATGGTTCAGTAAACCACAGAACTGGTCCATGGCTCGTTATGGTCCGCCATTTCACGAGCCAGCGTGTCAACACGGTTCATGTGATTCGTGGTCTGTAACCCCGTCAATATTATTATTTTACTAACGAACTATAAAATCAAATCAACGGCACTGAATGATATGACTAACCACAGCGGACCAGTGCGGTCCGCTAATGTGTTCCGTGACATTTTACCGACAAGCGATAGATTACCCACACCGCGAACAACAGACTACGAGCCAAGGTATGCCAGCTATATCACACAGTCCCTGTACCAGGTTCTCCGAACCACGGATCGCATAATTGGCTCTTAAAGTTTCTAATTCAATGTAAGCTTTTAATAAGCTCTTACCACTAACTGTTGTTAAAACACTTAAACAAAGAAGCACGTATTAAGGGACTATTTGGATTATAAACATTTTAGTAATTGTTAAAATGTCAAATTTTGTCAAGAGAAAGTGTTACCGTTAAAAAGCATAAAAGCATTAATTCTAGGTAAAATCGAGGCTTCTGCTAGTATCGAAACAATGAATTTCATTCTGGTAACATTTATGGCATCGCATTTGTTCGGTCAGTAATGTAGCGTTTTCAGTTTCGTGATTTAATTTGAATTTTCTTGCAAATATTTATAAATAATAGGACCAGTTTTTGCATCCAATTTAGTATAATACGAGGGCTACACCACAATAAAATCACCAGAGTGGAGGGGCAAACCAGAAGCAAGGATGTTTTAACATGGGCTAAGAACACATGCACTTAATTCTTTAACTAAATTTACAATTAAAAGAAAAATTATTACATTACAATCACATTCACAAATCTATTATTAACCAGGGGGGGGGGGCAATGACAGGCACAAGTAAGATTTATGAGGGGCTTTAGCCCGACGCACATGAGTACCAATCAGCATAATTTCTTAGCATGTAGTATTTTTTCTATGTTGCTTTTGCAAGAGAAAACAAATTTAGGCACTTTTATTTTCTTGTACATCCATTTTTATTCGCTTTCTTATGCGATTTCAGGTGTATTTTAATTCATTGATTCTGTTTGCGACCATAGAAGGCAAAAACTGTATCTACCGAATAATAAAAAATCGACAATAACACTGCACGGTAATTAGTATAACCAATACCTAGGTAGAATGGGTACATAAAGACGACAGGTACCTGAAGTGATTAAGTCCTCTTGACGGGAATTCCAGTCATGGATTATATCAAGAGAAATTTTCTTTACGAGAATTCGTATGCAGATTATTATCAAAGATTAAGTCAGACGGGAACTCGACTGCGTCCCTCCAGCCCACCCTAGCCTTCCCTAGCGCTGTCTCTAGTATAATATCATGAAAAAAACAACCAATCTATAATTATAAAGAAAAATAATTAAATATTTGTCTTTTTGAGAAAACCGAATTATGCAGTTCGCTCCGCCTCAGCGGGCAATGGACAAAACAGGCACAAACGCCTACTGCAGTACATTATGCCAAATTCGAAGTATAATTAAAACAGAGAAAATTGTCGAACTGTTAATTGTGTTAACCTTACTGCTAGAAAATTTATTCGGCGCCAGAGGGAAAATATATTACATACATTTGAAATAAAAACTAAATAAATGAATAATTAAATATTTGATGGTCATTGTACTTATTAACTAAGCAATAAATTATCTTTTATAGAAAGGATTATCCATTGCTCGTCAGCATATGATAAATTTGAAGAACTAACCCCTAATCAGCAACACTGCTGCTAATATGGGCTTTTTAAAACCTCGTTTTTCCTTGTTTCGTTGCATGTTAGTTGGTTATATAAATATTTACTACCCCTCTCAGATTCAAGAGAAGGGTTATCTTTTCCTCAACTAACGTTGTGAAAATCGCTAATTCTATTTTGAGAAAGCAAAGAAGGGTATCGAGAAAAAAAGCATTGTAGAGGGAAACAGCTTTTTTTTATAAAATTATCTAAATACATAGCAAAACATTTTAATTTTAAAGCAATATGGCTTTATTTGACTTACTAACGCCCGTTAAATTTGTTGAAAATTGGTTTATTATTTTTGTGACACTTTTTCAACTTCTTGAAAATAACTGTGACGACTAATTTTATTGTTTTCTAATATATTTAACATTGCTGTCTCGGAAACCGCAAATGATAGAAGGACGGTTAAATGGAAAAAAAGTTGATTATTTATTAGACCCGATATGCCAAAGGATACGCAATCTCGCACGCCAAAATGTGCTGTTTAAAGGGTTAGCGACGCACCATTCCACACTCTTAGCAAGGACGCTTATCCCGCGCTTAAAATTTACGTTTAAATTCGTTAATTGCTCCTTCTGCGCATGATTGGCGCGGCATGTGGAATGCTTAACTATTTTCCGGGATGCATTAATTTGGACCTACACAGTCAAATAAATTGTCCTTTACAAAATCGCGCGATCCAAATGTGGTACATGTAAACGCCACTCTTTTCTAAATCCCACGAGCCACGTCAGTCACTCGTGAAAATGGACAGTTTTTGCTTTTACGTATAATCGTCCAATCTTGCGGGCGCGACAGAACGTCATTGCTAAGAGTGCGGAATGGCGCGTTGACAACACTTTTCACGGCATATTTCTGGGTGCGGGATTACGTGTCTTTTGGGGTGTTCATTTTCACGCGTTCGTCAGTTAAGAGTGTCCGTGTAAAGCCGGCTTGGCTTGGCAAGTCTTGCCCGAGCTTGTCAGTGCCATAGTCCAGTTTAGTTTTCTCTCTATACGCCACCAAAGTATCGTGAACAAGGTTTCTGTTTTTATGGTTCAGCTGTCTTGGATTCTATATCGCCGCTCCTCA
Organism: Lydus trimaculatus; assembly: GCA_037414755.1. Classification (NCBI taxonomy): domain Eukaryota; kingdom Metazoa; phylum Arthropoda; class Insecta; order Coleoptera; family Meloidae; genus Lydus; species Lydus trimaculatus. The sequence goes on along the minus strand of JAZBGY010001248.1, from coordinate 10,555 downwards.
AAGTAATGTCGTTTGTCCACTCCATTTTTAAGTTTTTATGAAAGAAACAACCATTTATTAACGACAACCTGGGCGCTACTGAAGTGTGGCGAACTTTTCTATGGATCAGGTACGATGTATGGCGAACCGAGCCTTGGGAAGCTCGCTTTCTCTTTAACTCGTGCCAAATTTACCGACAGTTGGTGGGAAAGCACAAGCTATCCCGAGCCAACCCAGAAATTGTTGGTGCGCCGGTTCCCATGAAGCGTGATTTGTTAAGCTTAGCTCGTGGCTTGCCGAGTCTGGCTCGTTGCTCGCCGAATCCGAAAGGTGCCACGTTTCTTCCAGTTAAGTGTCCTTCTAAGATTTACGGTTTCCAAGATAGCAATGTTGAATCACGAAAAAAAACACCCTATATACCTATAGGTAGCTCTAACCCATTAGAATTATCAAAATTTTCTTGCAGATCAATCATTATTAGGATGACACAAAACGATTGAAAGACGCTATTTATTAGACAAAATCGGAGTAAAAGCACCTTTGATACATCTTACATTCAGGTAGCAAAAGCGTACATTTTTACGGCTCAAAATAGGTACGTTAATAGTTATTTATGATACAAGTGTCAAAAGTGGCGAAACGAGGCGAAGCCGAGTGGAGCAACTGTACGAGAGGTAATCAAGTTATAAATTTTATTGAAATCTAAACAATAGTTTACATGTAAAATTAGACAAAATCTTCAATATACTTCGCCTACAGGTTTTATAATTAATTCATGTATTTGTACGTGTGGTGGTGTTGATAGCACGTACAATACACCATTAGCTATATCTACAGCATCTAATGCTGGGAGACTTTTCTTCAAATTTTCGTCAACCTGGAAGCCGTTAACATCAAAAAATCTTGTTTTAACTACTCCTGGACTTACACTCTAAAAATCAATTTAAATAATAACAATAAAACCTGTTGAATTTATTATAGAAATTACGGAAATTTTAATTTTTGATCCATTTCGAACTAACTCTTGTCGTAATGTTTCGGTTAAAGCAGTTACAGCATGCTTAGAAGCTGGATATACATTAACATGAGGAACATTTGCAACTCTATGTCCGGCTACGCTGTTTATATGAACAATATGACCATCAATGTGGTTTTTTTGCATAATTTTGATCGCTTCACGTGTTGCAATACATAAACCCATCACATTTGTATCAAAAACTTTTCGCCATTTCTCTGTATCACCATTCATTAAATCGGTGTATTGAACAATTCCTGCATTATTAATTAAAATATTGACAGGACCAACATTATCAGTAACCCATTCAAATGCTTTCAAAATGTCTTCTTCTTTGGTCACATCAGCTTTGTAAGCGTACAGTTTACCAGTTTTTCCGAATAATTTCTTTGATAATTCCTCAATACCTTCTGGACGAAGATCTAATCCGACCACCTATATACGTATTAGTTGTTAATTAAACCTTAAGTAAGAATAATTTTAAAATGAATACCTGCACACCTTCCTCAACAAGTTTTTCAGCAATTGCAGCACCAATACCAGCACTAGCACCAGTAACGATAGCTACTTTAGTCCTCCAACGATCCATAATAACTTCTATATGGTAATCACGGGCTCAACTAAAATGTACATACTAAAAGTTTTGTATTTTATAGTTATTTACTATGTATTACGATTGTCTAATTCTCGACATAATTACCATACAATACCACTAAAATTACATTAACATTAAATTAAAATTAAAATAATAGTCCCTAAAGGTGCAGTTACATGGTCTGTGGTTCAGCCAGAGATATGGAGGTAGGGAGAATACGCTTCGACCACTGCGCACCCAATATTGATGGAACGGCATGGGGGCAGCCATTTTGCCGGTTACTGTATCAAAGTATATGTACTTTGAACTGTTTCTCAAAACCACCACCAGGGTACGTATGGCTGGGCTACAAATCCCAATAGAATTATTCATTAATAACCGGCAAAATGGCGGCCTTCAATTTTAGCTTGTTGGCGCAAATTGAAGCGTATTCTCCCTACCTCCATATCTCTGGGTTCAGCGAACCATAGAACTATTCCGTGGCTCGTTATGGTCGGCCATTTCACGAATCAGCATATCAACACGGTCCATGTGGTTCGTGGTCTATAACCCCGTCAATATTATCGAGAACTTTAATTTATTATTTTACTAACGAACTATAAAATCAAATCAACGGCGATGGCTCGCCCGAACCACGGACTATAATTGGCCCCTAATGTCTCCAATACCGTATCAAGTATTAATCGGTTTTTGCAACTATCTGTTGTTAAGACACTAAAAGAAAAAAGCACGTATTCAGGGACTATCCAGATTATTAGGATTTTAGCAATTTGTGAAAATGCCAAAAAAAATTTTAAAGGAACAGAGAACACAGGCACCTAATTCTTTACTCAATTTACAATTACAAGAAAGCTTATTATGTAACAACATATTAACAACTTATTATATTCATAAATTTAATTATTAATTAACAACACGGACAACACCAAAACTAGCCGACCAGGGAAGGGGGGCAAAAGTAAGAGCAAGAAAAATTTAGAGGGAGCTTCAGCCCACCTAAGCCTCCCCTCACGCAACCTCTGGTATAATATCATAGGAGAAACAGCCAGTTTATAATTATAAAGAAAAACAATTAAATATTTGTCTTTTTGAAAAAACCGTGAACAAAACAGACACAAACGCCTACCACAGTACATTATGCCAAATTGGAACTATAATTAAAACAGAGAGAATTACAGAATTGTTAATTGTGTCAGCCTTGCTGCTGGAAAATTTATTCGGCGTCAGAAGGAAAATATATTACATACATTTCCAATAACAACCAAATATATGAATATTTAATTATTTGATGGTCCTTGTACTTATTAACTATGCAATAAATTAACTTAAATTATCGGATATTATTAAAATTGTGTCCTAGGAGTCCTAGGGCATCAGAAGTCCTCAGGCCCCTCGATCCGGCACTGCCTTTATTGTCTACTGGCATTGCATCTATTAAATAAAACTCATGCAAATTATAATGTCAATAACAATATACTTCCACTTTGTTTTAAATAAATAAATACGAATCCATTAGGTCTGGTTTATTAAAATCTTTATTACAGGAAAACAAATGTTTAATCGTAAGTCAATAAAGAAAAAAAGTAAAATTTTAAATTATTTAAATGTTAACTGCTAACCAAGCCAAATTACCTAATGTCGTGTGCCCTCCAACATATTTTTAGAGAGCCGTCACTGGAGCCTTATTAGGATCTTAACGTTTTAGTATTAGAGACTCAGGTGCGCTTTTCTATACCTCTCTTATGGCCGGTTTCTGAAAGCATATATATATATATATATATATATCGATTCAATAAAGTTATAGATTCCATAAACTGCAGAAATGGTTTCTGAAAGCGTCAATAGTATATATGGATTCAACAAACGTTCTATAACTTATAGGAGCTATAAGGGTGCTCTAAGTTATGTGGTCCATGCGCAGTAAGGTTTTATTTGGACTTGGGTTGGTTGGTTTTCAGAAACCGACTTGGACTTTATCGGTTTTATAACTTTATAGAACCAACAACTATGGAGTCCATGAGAACATTTGCTAGAAACCGGGCATTAGGCCACTATACTAGCGAGATAACTGCCAGCTGTAATGGAATAGACAACAGAAGGATTGATTGCCGTACCGACTGTAGCAAAAACATCCTAAATGAAGTTCCACCAAGGAATGAGCGGAGAGGTAGATGTGGTGTAGTTACTCAACTGTAGTAAGTTGAACCACTAAGGGTTATAGGTCAATCCTTTCCGAATTCTGCAGACCTCAACTGGTAGATTACTTTGTCTCGTATGGAACTCTGTTGCAGAACATCCCACCAAAGATGAAGACTAGCACTTCAGTAACCTGGTGGTTCTTAGCCAGATTGTTGAGTTCAATTTGAAGTGGAGCGGTGTAGGGGGTGTAATGTTACCTAACATCAGACAAGCTGTGACCAGCTTGGGTGCTGGCCTGTATAGCCAGTAGGTATTTAAATAGGTCTCCTCACACTAAAACCGCCAAATGGACGTACTTGTACTTGAACGTAGTTGTACTATGCCAATGCCTGCGACACTTATCGGACGTTTGATCCGATGTTCGATTTTCCATGCATCAAATGCATGTGATATGCACTTACTGCACGCATTGTTTTAACGTAAATGCATCATTAAGTATTTGATAAAATGAGCTTTATACTGCTTGTTATGTTTGTTATTGTTGTTGCTAATGGTGACTATTATATTTAAAATATTGATTGTAAGTATATAAAATACTACTACTTACTCACAAGATAATAACGGATTTTAAGTTCAATCAAATTACAACAATTTTCTACTATTAAAAATAAACTGTCGTATAAAATGGGACACAATAACTTTATTGCTACAGTTCTGTAATCCTTTTAGTCGTAAACGTAAACAATGAATTTAAAACTTTCAATTTTATTATATTTATTCGGATTTGTGGAAAGTAATCGTTTCGAATTTAAATTAATTTCCGATTACTTATTGAAAAATAACGTAAAATTATGTTATTTTTTCACTTGTTGGTCTCAAAAAGGTAAGATTATTCTATTAGGAGCATATCACGCACGCTGAGCTGCAAATGAGATGCAGTCGCAGTCTGTGCATCTTTGTACACGTTCCTGAATTGACAAACGTGCAGATACGTTGATACAAACGTGCTGTAACTGCGAGTTTTTTGTCAGAAACTCGCCAACAGTAATCGCATTTCACGCCGGTTTCCATCGATACAAACGCAAATAATCTGCTGTAACGAGATTTTTACTCAATGCAAACTACTTACGCCTTTACTTCAATACGCAAATTTAACGCGTTCAAACAATTCACTTCTCATCTTAATATTTCAGATAATTTAAAACTGATTAAATTACTTAATGATATCAATATAAGGGTGACTTTCATGGTTTCTGATGAGAAAATTTATGAATTTCTTAAATCACACAACCTCAACAATAATGGTTATATTTTGGATATTTCTTGTGAAAATTTTGATCAAATTTTAAAACAAGTAATCAAATTTAACTACAAAAGCTCTATCATGTTCTGTTTAATATCTAGCTTTTATTTTTATTTTAGACCGATCAATCTTTAAATTTCTATCTAACAAAGAAATGGTTAATATTGGATTTTAATCCAAGAAATTGGACTGAATATTCTAAAAATATAACCCTACGTTTGGATTCAAATATTAAAATAGCTATACAACAAAAAGGCAGCTTTAAATTATTAGATATTTATAATGCTGGTATAAATTTAGGTGGTAGTCCTAAATTGATAACTGATAGTTATTATAATGGTAGTCATTTTATTGTTAATGGGACAGAATCATTTTATGCGAAACGTAAAGATTTGACATCAATAAAACTTCGAAGTGGTACCGTGGTAATTAATTTTATTACACACAAGATTCGTTCAATTTCAAATAATTTTAAAGGTTTTAGATAAGAAACCATCACAGAATTTTGATGAATACATGACTGATCCTAGATACAAACATTTAGATTCTGCCAGTAAATTTCATTGGGCTTTATTTCAATTATTACAACAAGTTCATATGTTTTCGTAAGTTACTTTTAAGTTGGATAAATTAATAAAAAGTTAATTTACTTTTATTAGATATAATACAACTGTTACTGATAAATGGTTTGGAAGTTTACCATCAGGTTTTGATGCGGGTATTGGTAAACTTTTATGGGAGAATACAATTGATATTAGTAGTACTGCTGGGTATTTTACACCAACAAGAGTTGATTTTTTTGATTTACTTCAACCATCTTATTATTGGCAGTAAGTATTTTATCAATGAATGGTTACGATTACACTTTTGCCTCTTGTGTGCTTTCGTTTGTGCAACTTGTGTTCGCATCTCAAAATATTGAGTATTTGGAAGCAGTATCTAATAAAATCATATCAATAATAATCATCCTAGGATTTTTTGCCATCGATCATTCCTGTTATGCTAATAAAGTAAAGGAAAAAGGTAGTCCCTAATCGCAGAACCCGATTTTGTTACCAGCCGTGGTACTTAATTCCCTAGTAATATGGAAGGAGCTGAAAGATCACGTGCATCATTAGAAAGGAAACTTGTAACTCTAAGAATATTTAAGCAATTTTCTACATTTTGTGTCAAAATTAAGAACAAATAAAAAATGGGTAATGAATTAAACAGAACTTTACTTTCCTCGAAGTTACATACTTACAACAAGAAACATGTCTATATATATACAAAACCGATGTTTCGGTAGCAATAAACTTTAGTGTAATTATGAAGTAAATTTTAGCACTTGAGTAGTCACTACATGTGCCATCTATAAGTGCATCATGTAGGGCATAAATGTAATTTTAAGTTAAATCAAACTCAAGCAATGTATACATCCGAATGGCACGATAACCCATGCAAATGTAAACATAGTGTGGACGAACGAATGTAGAAAACAGCGATCTGCTGGTTGTCGATACTTCAAGGATAAAATTCGTTTGCACCCATTCGTGTTCGGATAGTGTGGACGGGAAATAAGAACTAGAAACTAGTAGAACACAAACGAATGCAAGGACATTCTACTACTTCTGTTGTGAATTTGTTCGTGTTTGTTCGCTTCGTTCGTTAGATGTGGATGCACCTTTACGAGCTGTTTATCCGTCCGTTCTCTAATTATAATGTAGCTTTGTTTTGTGAATTACCGCATTGGCATGCTTGTGACGCATGATGAAAGCGCACACGTCTAGTGAGCATATCTAGTCCTCGTCTGTATCTTGTGTTTGTCCTTAATAATTTTGATTTAAAAATACCATTTTAGGCCTACATTTTTCTTTCAAAATCCAGGTGTTTACGATCTATTATCCAATGAATTTGCACGACCATTTTCAAGAAAAATTTGGTTAATTATTGGTATTACTGTAATAATTATTTCTATTTTATTTAAAATCACTTTTAAATCTGAACATTCTGTTCTGCGATCAAGAAAACAATATTCTCTTGCATCGTTTGTATTGATAACATTATCAAGTATTTTACAACAAGGTACAACAATTTTACCAAAACGCCTTCCAGGACGTTTATTATTCTTATGTTTAATGTTCTTCTCATTTATGTTATACAATTACTATACATCGCAAATTTTATCATCATTGCTTAGTAAACCACCATCAACTGTTAATACGATTGACGAATTAGCTCATAGTGATTTAAAAATTGGTATTGAACCTGTACCGTATACAATAAGATGGCTTAAATTAAGTAGAGATAAATCAGTACGATACATTTATTATAAGAAAATTTTAAAAGATAATAATTTTTTAAGTGTAATTGATGGTATAGCACGTGTTAAAAGTGGTGGTTTTGCATATCACACAAGTCAAGATGCAGCTTATCCACTTATTGAGAAAACTTTTGAACCAAATGAAATTTGCAATTTGTTAACAATACCTTTAACTAAAAGTAAATATATTGGATTTATTATAAAAAAATATTCACAATATTCTGAATTATTTTTAATAACATTAAGACAAATACAAGAAAATGGTCTATTAGATCGTATTAGAATAATTTGGCAATCGAAAAAGCCAAAATGTTTAGTTGATTTTCAACTAATGCCAGTCAATTCAAGTCAAACATTTTTTGCATTTTTATTCTTATTTATTGGTATTATTGTTGCATTAATTTTATTTATTATTGAACTGTTGTGGGTCTTATTGAAATTTGATTTGAAATTGGAAAAATTGAAAAATCGTATAAATTTCTAACAATTTGTTACTTAGAGCATTTTTCCCATGGAGGAAGTGTAGCCTACCACTTTTAGAGACAAATAGCTTGTGCCGAGGTAGTCTTATTCTTTCTAATTGATCGTGAGTTAGTGTTGCTAGGTACCTACGGAGTATAATTGGTAGAACCAACCGGTAAAATTCGATAGATTGTATATGATTGGTGTGTACGGAACTCCACCGTTGTTTAGCATAGGGATCCACTATACCTACTTGCTGTTTAGTTAAAACTGTACAATGTTAGTCTTAATGTTAGTAATCAGCTATGTCATTTGATTATATTTGAATAAAGTACACTTTACTTATTAACCAACAATATTTGAACGTAGTATAGAGTTTCTATGAATAAAACTTCAATCAAATTGAATATCGAAGAAGATTATTTTAGCCATTTTGGAGTGAATAAAGGTCTGAGGCATCACTGCTATTCGTCCCCAAAGCTATACAAGGTTTATCTGCAAACAGCTTTAGTAAAAATTGACAAAAACATATGTATATGTGATGGCGTAGTGTGGTTTAAAAAATTGGCTGGCCCAAATGCAAAGGTAACAAATTTAGTCATCTATACAGACTTAGCGTTTCTAATACGAACATAGCAGCACACACTCTTAGGGGTTTTGCAGAGATAAACAGAAAATAACTAATAACACCCAGTCAAAAAGTGAAACATCAGCAGGTAGATATATCAGACAAAGATCAAATGCCACTTATGACACACAATGAACTAAACGCAATAGCAAAACTGTAGATATCAATATTTTGGTCAGAAATATCTAAGGGCGAAATAGAGAAAGCAAGACAAATTGCTGACATTGCATTACGTACAGCAACATTAATACAAGCACCCAAATTAGTTTTGTACATTTTACCAATGCTGATGTATTGAGGTAGGTGCTGATTTCCTTTGTTAACCGACTTTCAACATTACAAATGACTTTGTTTGTTTTTGATAGATTACTCCATATAAGGCTTTCTATTGTATTGTTCGATTTGATGATGATAGATAGAGCTTTTAAATATTAAAAAAAGGCGAATAAATTGACTGTAGAATACAGCAATGCTTTTAAGGACGAATGGGTGAAGCATTCTTCGAAGATATGCCTGTCTCCTATTGGTCTAATATTGTGATCATCAATTTTTAAATATATTTTGTGTTTGTTAGGCTTAGAACAAAACTGTTGATAAAGGACCAACTTTGAAGTTTTCCCAAGAAGATCGTATCGAACCGAATAATACAGGAAATTTTGGATGTTTTCCTACACATGTAGGAAATAAACATAAAGAACTGCGTTGTACTAAAACAGCAATTGAGAGAAACAAGTGGCAGTCCGTTGGTTAACTTGAAATACATAAAAGAACGGCGTTTGTCTTAATTTCCAGAATACGTCTCGCCGATGTTCCTACGCCAACATTCGACATATAATAAATACTATAAACATGTACTTTTTTTTTAATTTGTGATACATTATTGTATTGTTCTATACGTTAATGGGTTCTATTTCCTACCCACCAATTGCCCTATTAATTTTTCGGAATAAATATTTGTTCTGTCCAAACATTTGAATAATTTAAGTTCGTAATATAATTGCAAAAGGTTGTGACTTGTTGTCATTGCGAAACGGGTTAGCAGTTCTTGTGTATGAGTTGCTTTAATAACACATTAGTAGTTTTTACAATTACAACAACAATTGGAACAAATCATAAAAACTCTCCCGGCGCATTCACCAAATTTAAAGAGTAACACAATTTTCAATAAAATAATTGTATAATATTAAAATTACACATTGATGAGTCCTTTAATTTGTGAAATTGGCCTTTTATAGGTTATTATAGTTATAAGTTTAGGTATTTTTCATCTTTTAGTATGTTATTAAAGCAACCATTGGATACTTTTTATCGGACATCATGAGTGTTATGCAATTACAGAGCAAAATGCGGTTTAATGCCACACTGTCTCGCATTCTGTGGATGCTTAATTGAAACATAACTTAGTTTTTAAACCCAACAATTTTCACTTTCTTATAATCAGGTAATTAGGCAATAAAACACATTGAGATATACGAGAAGAATTTTATTGTAATTGTAAGAAAAAATACAAAAATCCATAAAATTATCAAAACGAATGAAAGAAATTCGTAATAATGATGGAAAACATCAATTCGAAAGCGTGGCTAACATTAATGCTGCAATCATTCTGGAGCACTACACCTTATTTGGTTTGATTTGATGAATCCACAGGAAGAGGTAATGTGAAAAACCCGATTTTCCTGTTACTAAATTTCATTCTACGAAACTCCACTTGATTGTGTTTGTCGCAATGTTCTTGCCAGAATTCCATAATAGATGTTTCCATTGTTCTCCTCCAAGCCTAATGAAAAGGATGGGTTTAGAAGTTGATAACTGCAATGGTAGACTAATAAAAAACAAATATACCTCCAAAGAATGCATTATCCATTTTCCTTCTAAAATAATGCTGTATTTTTCAGTTAAGTTATAAGCCGTTTCTAAATATTTGAATGCTTCACTATCGTTGTTTAGGACAATACGATAGTAAGCCTTCATGTGGAATAATCTATAAAAGAATAAAACAAATTGAGAATTCGAAAATTTCGATTACATTGGAAATTAGATCTTACCTTGGCAAAATTATTTTTGTAGTTTTTGCAGATTTCTCTAAGGCTTTTATTAATCCTTCAATTTCTGTTTGAATATCAACACAA
>JAZBGY010001247.1:0-25484 GCA_037414755.1 Lydus trimaculatus | reverse complement strand
TAACGAACGAATCCACAAATGCAAATAAATGTAAACGAATGCGCATATCACGCGCCAACTGCAGTAGTAGAATATCCTTCCATTCGCTTGTATTCCACTGGTTTCTAGATAGTTTATAATTCCCATCCACATTATGCGAACGCGAACGAATGCAAACGAACGTGGAAAACAGCGATCCACTGGTTGTCGCCACTTTTGCATTCGTTCGTTGGATGTGGACGTGGCTTTAGATTACCATCTGCACATCAAAAATAAGATTATTTTGAATTTGATAGCAATAGGTGAAGTCGTATAAATAATTTGAATCTGAAACTGAAATCTGGAATATTAGTTTTATAAATTCAACAACAATTCCTTTTATAATTTAAATGGAACAACAATCGTATTTGACATGTTAGATATTGTTCATTGGATTATTTTAAAACAAGGAGAGGCGTATAAGTAAAGTAACCTAAAGCTTTTTACTATCCTTATCGAAAGCTATAAATATTGGACTTCGAGCTATGGGAATTTACATTTGCAATATCCACTTGCTATCTGATATATTATCTATTCAGAAGTCTTTAAATTCTAACATTATCGAAAATTCGTTTCAACTATCGAACATTGAACGAATAATGAAAACGATTTTCAGGTATATATATGTATATTAGTGAAATTGGACAGCTTTTTTCTGTAATAACAACAATGGGAGAAAAATTTTTAAATTAATTTTCTTTCTACAGTCTTGAGACTGTGATGAGAGAGTAAAAATCGGTAATCTTTCTGATTTGGGAACACATAAAATTTGCAAATGTTTATTACATTTTTCATTATTCATACCCTAATTTCAGTTAACAATTTCCAATCGTTTTTACAATTCCATCTATGAAATATTGATCGTTTGTAATAATATCAGTAAAGTGTTTTTGTTTTTTTTTTTTGTCAAAAACAAAGGTTGTTGTTTTCTTTTGATTTCCTGCTTCATTGGTGACACAAAAGAGAACAATTACTTGTCTGTACAAATAATCACTTGTTTTCTGTGCGAAAAAATCTCTATTCACTGTCGTAATTAGGGTAGGTAGGTTTGGTATCGTTGGGGACAAACCATCAAGGGACCAGTCGAAACATTAATTTGTCCTCAATTTAATATTAATTCTGTATAAAACTGAACACCTCAATTTTTATTTAATTTATCATCATTCGTATTGAACGAATTGGAATTTAAGTATATATCGATAGAAGTTTCCGAATTTTAAAAACTAATATAACTACAGCCATAGTAAGTATATGAAGGTGTAACCATGAGCGAAATATGCAAGAACGCACATAAATGTATCGAAATTGTAGTAGAAAAAGCAAAGAGCTCTCCCCAAATATAGGTGTGGCATCCAATAAAAGAGCAATACTATGCTTTGGAGAACATTTAATCATGCTGTACACCACACCAGTATGGGAATTAAAGCTCAAAGGAACGTAGTCTTTAGAGTGATTAGCGCATACAAGGCTACGTCAGCGGAAGCCATTATGGTGATTAGCAATACTCCCTCTATTGAGATCTTGGCCCGGAGGATGAAAGAAAAATTCTTAATTCCCGAATAACAAACAGAGAAGAAACAATCATGAAATGGCAAGAGAATCGGGATAAAGCAACATGAAAACAAAACAAGGGGGTGCATAGAAGTAAATATAGAATGCTCGATTATTATTACATTACTGAGATAACCGGCGGGCATAGTTCCTATCCGACATATACCTCATGGGAATTAATAATGTAGAAGATGCTCGACACAGACACTGTCAACATGTTGATAATGTTGAACGTTTCGGTTTTTCGAGGTTGTGTAAAATTGGTTCCGGAAATCAAGCAAGGTGGATATGGGAAAAAGTTTTTGTCTGTATGACACTAGTTTAGCATTGCTGGATGTCGATAAAAATGATCGTTTATATGTGAGAAATTTTTAAAGTTCTACTGGAACTTTGTAAACTTTATGTTAAACAAAACAAAATTCATTCATGAAACTAATTCGATGAATGATTTAGTAAATGATTCCAATCTCTCCTATAAAATGTCGTCTACATTATTTATCACCAACACATTCAAGTAGCTCCTTTAAATTGTTGTTTATATGGCTATAATCATCAACAAAACTATACTTTATTTAACACAATAATTTATTGGTCAACTATAATAAAACTTGTATACCTGTAACTATAGTTTCCAAATGTTGTTAAAATAATGGCAATACATTACAGTAATGGTAAAATTTTTTGTTTTATTTTTTATTTTGATAAAAACGATGATTATCGCAAATTGATCATCAAGTTGGTGAATTGGCGACAAATAATGTAGAAGACAACACAGAAAACTGTCTCTATTTTATTATTTATAGTTATCCCGAAAATTGTTTGATAAATTTATTGGACAATTGTAACTTCTATTGCGTTCCTGCAATTAAACTGTAGCAGTTTTCGTAGATGACCATTGAAACTTTCTATAGTTGATGATGATGAGTTAGTTGTCGAAATTCAACAACCAGATAACGATTATGATAATAGTTTATAATTTAGCAACAAAAAACAAAGAATAATAACAATATGTTGCTGCAAAAGTCCACTTTAATGTTCTCATGTTGCTGTTATTATTGAATAATATACTTCCAACATCGATTCAGGTCAACTCCAATCGTGATAGTGAAGTTTAATTAAATACAACAATACTATTCTGTAATAATTTTAATGTACTTGTCTTGTTGTTTAAATATAATGCGGGTTCGTCAACCTAGTTTTGGTTTTTTTTTTTTTCAATTTTTCCTTTGTATTTCTATATTTGTTGTTGTACGATTTTGATTTATTTTTTTTCTTAAATTAAAATTTGTTTGATAGATCGTGGCTTGTTGAATCAAATTAATTCTAGGTCAATTAAGAATCGATCGTTAATGTTATTCTTACAAGTTCAAGGCCTGTTTATATAGAATCATCGGGAAGAATTTGACCGCATAAAACGAAGAACAGGTTCCAGATAACAACATGGTAGAAGCGAAATCAAAGTCAAATGACAAATTTACTTATAACGGTACATCCAACTATATGTTATTAGTTAATCGTTAATATACCTCTCTCTATATAGGTTTTGATTGTTATACGAGGGATGGTCGAAAATTTAAATCGTAAATGGTGTTATATTGAGCAATCGAATAACTAGTGAGTGTGGCCTAATCTTGTTGTTAGTGTAGGTGTTTAGTTATAATGTTATGGTAAAAAAAATAATAAAAAAATAATGTTAAAGTCATTGACCCTGATTGATACATAGTCAAGGCCAGGACCTCGTTCTGGACAAACCATCAGAGATAACTGTGCAGTCAGGCAGTCAGCATACGAATGGCCAAGTCGAGACCAACAACACCAATCCTTGAACGATTTGTTAACCAGCAAACGGTAAATTCTTATAGCAATTCCGTATTGCACACTATAGTTAGTTGCGCATATGAATGAAGAACATTATATTATAACATACCTATAATTCTATTAACTAGCTATGTGCTAGTAGTGTTGATCAGTGTGTATGTGATTACAACGAAGTATACAAATAATGTGGAGGACTGCCGGAATAGTATTTGTGATTTTGTGTAGTGTTTTAACTAAAGCACAAGATGACTCCCTTGCCAGTAGCTTCCTTTCAGGTATAAATCCAGAAAATACCTTAATTAACATTAAGAATTTTTCATAGTTTTCATAAAAAATAAATAAATAAATAATCAGTCAACGCCCCTTCAAGTACAGTTACTCAGTCTTTCTTAAGACTTCAATGAAAAACCATATAAATATATTGTGCCTATTAAACACCCTAATTATACCGTTACTGTTCAAATTACGTTTCAATGGGGATAAATGTAAAGAATCAAAAAAAAAAGAACATTAAGCTTCAACAAAGCTTCAGAATTAGTTCAATACGATTTTTTGGACAAATGATTCATGGTGTTCCAAAATAATGAATCACAGATCCTCCACAAATGGTGTGTCCTAAATAACGATAATTAGCGGTGAAATTCTATTAATATTGTCATTTAATTTTTGTCTTAATTCAAAAAATCCACAGTTTTGCACACAACTGAAGCTCTCGCAGTAATATTGAAACGGACCATGGTGGCATAAAGGGCAATTTATTGCCCTAAGAGATTTCTAGTGGCAAGATAATTGTTCTAAAGAGTCTTTCATAACAATGATACAAATTTTCATCTAAATTATTGATAAAAAAACTAGCACCAAATATAGAGAGAACAGTGATTGTCAAATTTGTACTTGTGAAAATTACCAGACATATGTTTACAATGATAACCGTTCCCATTTGTAATATTTACGTATTTTACCCATTTTCACTGTTAAAGATTGCATATCGTAACGTGCTAACGTTCAACCATAACTGTTATCTTTCCGTTATTTCACAAGATAATTGTTGAATAACTAGCAGTTAATTATTTTGTTTTTCGAATAAATTGAAAATTAATAAAATTAATAATAAATTTCTCTAACGGATTTGTTATTTATCAAACAACATTATAAAACAACTAAAATTTATTTAATTTATGTATCGTTGTATGATGGCATATATGGAAAATATTCAAATATAGGTGAATAGATTTTCGGTTGAACATGTAAGAATTTCAGGTTTATTGGACACAATTACTAGTACTGCTGATTCAAAGGATTGTCCCGGTGTATGTGTTCATGCATTAGCAACAATAATTTGTTATGATGTTCTGGAAGATGTTGTTTGTCCATCATCATCAATGAAATGTTGTGTTGAACCGCCAGCTTCAAATACTACAGAAAAAATACAACAAACTACAATAGATACAACAACACCACCAATACCAGTTAGTACTACAACAGTAGCAACAACAACAATAGCAACACCGGCGAAAACAACAATAATCAATAAACAAACAACAACTCCATCTACATCTTCGACTATTATAAATCAGGTAAATTGTTGGAAATTTAAATAGAACAATAAAAATAATTTAATTTTAAGGGCGGAATTGGCGACAATACAAATCAAAATAATGCAAACACAACTAAAGAGAATTCCGGTAATAAATAACAATAACGTTATTTTTTTGTTTCTTAGATATTAATTAAAGTTTTTGTAGCATCAACAAAAGCATGTCCTGGTGTATGTGTAGCTGAAAGGATAGCTGATTACTGTGAAGCAATTTTAACAACAGACGATTTATGTAAGCCAAGTTTAAGATGTTGTGTTTCTAGCGATGCATTTGGTGATAAAATACCACCAAATTTAATTATACCAAATAAAACAAAAAGTAATTATACGATAACTGAAGTACGTACAACACCAAGACCAATAACAACATCATATTTATTAAAAACAACACCACCACCATCATCAACAATAACAACAATGATGCCAACAACAACAAAAACCACAACATCAATACGTCCACCTAGTTTCAAAACATGTAAAGGTGAATGTGTTCATGGTTTGTTTGCTTTATTTTGTGATGATATCGATTCAGATGCTTATTGTCCTTCAGAAGGCACTTGTTGTATTACATTGGTAATTCATGATTACGTATACAAATAATCAAACTTTATTTTATATAATAATTTATTTATAGCCTGTTGAAGAATTAACAACAACAACAACAACAATAAAACCAACAACACAAGATCCAGGACCAAGTTGTCCTGGTTTTTGTTTATTAAATATAATGGCAGCATTTTGTGAACGACCTTCTGTATTAATACCGCATACATCAAATTGTAAACGTGGTTCAATTTGTTGTGACAATAAAAGAAGTATTGTTGCAAATAAACCGAAACCGAAACCACAACAAACACCACCACCACCAACAACAACAACAACAATAGATCCTAGAAACGAATGTCCAGGATCTTGTATTGTATCGTATTTGAGTTTCACTTGTTTCAGTAAGTGATTTAAAAGTAATTCAATTTTTTTTTTTATATATATAAATTTGTATTATGTTGTTAACAGGGAATGCGGAAATGACTGAATTGTTTAAATGTAAAAAATCGGGAACAAAATGTTGTGCACCAAAATCACTAATAAAAGAAGCATTAGGACAAAAAGACACTGATAATAAAGATGTAACAATACCGATAAATCATACAACAAGTCTACCAATATCTGATTCAACACAAAGTAAGTTATTGTTAATTATTTGTGTTTTGTTGAAAATCAACAGAAATTTGCAGCTTCAGAATCTAATAAAATTGCAGCAGCAGCAACAACAACAATAACAACAACAACAAAAACACCAGTTTATAGCAAATATGTTTGTGGTGTGAAAGGTACATCGCGTACAGCACGTGTTGTTGGTGGTGAAGATGGTGATCAAGGTGAATGGTGTTGGCAAGTAGCCCTAATCAACTCTTTAAATCAGTACTTATGTGGTGCGGCCCTAATCGGTACACAATGGGTATTAACAGCGGCACATTGTGTTACAAAGTACAAAAAAAAAAAAAAAATTGATAAACATTTTAACAAATTCACAAAATAATTATTTACAGTATTGTACGTTCTGGTGATGCAATTTATGTTAGAGTTGGTGATCATGATTTAACACGAAAATACGGTAGTCCTGGTGCACAAACATTACGAGTTGCTACAACTTATATCCACCATAATCATAATAGCCAAACTTTAGATAACGATATTGCTTTATTAAAACTACATGGACAAGCTGAATTAAAAGAGGGTGTTTGTTTGGTATGTTTACCAGCAAGAGGTGTTAGTCATGCTGCTGGTAAACGATGCACAGTCACTGGATATGGATATATGGGAGAAGGTTTTTTTTCTCTTCTATAACAAAAGTTTTTATTTTTATTTAAATACAAAAATTTCAGCTGGACCGATTCCATTACGAGTCCGTGAAGCTGAAATACCAATTGTAAGCGATGCTGAATGTATACGAAAAGTGAATGCTGTTACTGAAAAAATTTTTATATTACCAGCTAGTAGTTTTTGTGCTGGTGGTGAAGAAGGGAATGATGCTTGTCAGGTATTTTATAAAGCTCTATTTGGGATATAAATATATAAATTAGCCCCAAATAAGCTAAATATTAATAAATAAATAAATTATTTTAGGGTGATGGTGGTGGTCCTTTAGTTTGTCAAGATGATGGTTTTTATGAATTAGCTGGTTTAGTTTCATGGGGTTTTGGTTGTGGACGTGTTGATGTTCCAGGTGTTTATGTAAAAGTATCTTCATTTATTGGATGGATTAATCAGATAATTAGTGTTAACAATCTATAAACCAAAAACTGCTCTATTTATTCTAATTTTATTTTTATTTTTTTTTTTTGTCTTACGCTGTATATACTTTAAATTATTTAAAAAAGTCTATATATTTTTAAATCGTTACCAAATAAGTAATAACTAATGACAACATCTATATTTAGAGATGTAACAGCTGTTTTGTAACATAAGTGAATAATAAAAACGTTTTATTACTGTTTACAAAATTTATGTAGCATTAAATAGCGGCTCAATCTGCATACAAAGGGAAGATGATGCTACAAACAATTTCCCACATATATTTAATAATACAGAATTGTTATTTGAATCTTGAAAAAGCTCTGCCTTCTCAAAACATAATGAAATAGGAATAGATAAAGATGCAATTTGTACAGTCATTTTATCACATAAATTGATATTTGTTTTTTTTAAATTATTATCTGGTTTCTGTTATCAAACCACTATCATATATTTTATCTATTCTAGATTCTTTAATGTTTCAAGATGATGTTATCTTATTAAAATTTATTTATTTATTTTTTTATAAATTAAAATAAAGTTATATCGAATTTCTTCAATTTATAGATTACAAAATTTTCATTGTTTTCTTTTTAAAGAATATGTATTATGTGTTATACATTTTTGTAAATAAATTCATTATACATAATTTGGGGAAAATATTTTCGCACTATTATCAATTCCTACTGAATCCTATTATCATCCCGAAAAACGGAAGAGAACGAAGAGCTCCAGAGGGTACATTACTTGCTATCGATATTTTGTATGTGGTAAAATTTTTTGGTACAATACTCAAAAGATCGAAAAGAATAGCCCTACTGATTAACACTTTTTTTACTTGCCTTACTTATAAATATTAAAAAAAAAATTAATAATAAAAAAGATAAAGTACTTAAGTGATCCTCTCTAATTTTACGTTGATGCGAACAAAAAATAAACATAAATTGAAAAACTATAAACATAAAATACATGAATCATAAGTTATTTGGTTGTACACATCCTGCCTTTTTTGTTTCTGTATCTCATTTATTGTTCAATTTATGAACGCCACTCAACAACAAAAAAAGAAAAGAACATATTTTAACGAATTTATCAAATTATAAGTGTTTAAAATTAAAATGATAAATTAAAAGTGTATAGTGTAGTGTAGTGTTGTTGTTTTGTGAATCGTTTTGAGTGTAACGCATGATGACTACTCACAACGGATTCAACAAACGAGTAATTTCTGAAATATTTCAATTAAATATTTTAGTACAATTTCTGATTGACATTGTTTTATTTATAGTAAGTCTAATCAATCGTCGCGGGATTTACAAGAGAATACTACAAAGGTAGATCGTCGCGGGATTGGAAGAGCTAATTCGTCCAATGAAAATATTAAAACTATTTAGCAACAAAATTACAGAATAATATACATTAGGACCCCACTCTCGATTAGGGCTCATTGTAGGAACTCGCATGACCTTCCCGTTAGGACTCATTGTAGGCATTTCAGAATAAGTTATAGGTGTTCATCTCATATTTTGTGTCTATGATTGTTAGAATCTAATTTATTTGGGTTTAACTAAAAATTAACTAATTTGTTGCATTTCAGACTTTCGTTTATTTGTGCACTCGTTTGTAAAAAGTACCATTGTTTCCTATTACAAGATATCATCGTTATTACTTTTGTATTAAACTGAACGTCAGGGAAGCAAAAAGTACGTGTAAGGTGATGTGGTTTTGGGATTTAAGTTTTATTGACTTTCCTAGATTTTTTTTTTGTTTGCTAGCTAGAGAATACTTTTAAAAATATAGTAAATAGTCATATTGTATTTGTTTCACTAACATTGATAGTGGGAAAGTGGATAAGATCTCTAGACGTAAGAAACGCACCACGTGCTTTAGTTATCTTGGGTGGTCTGGCGAAAAGCACCCAACGATTTTGTACAAAAACCAACTATTTTCCTCTAATTCAAATAATTTTGATTGTAATTAACTAACAAATTGGCATTTAATATATCAGTGTTGATTTCAAAATATTTTTATTGGCTGAAAACAATTCCGACTATATATGGAGTTCAATGTTGAACGCAGTCTTTAACGAATAAAATTAATGATTGCCAACTTAAACGAGAATCACTAACTGATAAAAACCGCCAAAATAAAATAGTTATTTGTCATTGATTTTGTTGGCAAATATCAAATATAATTGTAATTCTTAGAATTAGATTTAAATATAGAAAATTGTGTAGATCTAATTTTAATAATGATAGTTTTATAAATTCTAAATCATCAATACATTTTCAAAATACTAACTAACATATCTAGGTGGCGCTACCATCAACAACAAATGCAACGAGCACACTACACGCATCGAGAAAGATAACTTTCATATTTATTAAAACTGTCGAGTGTCAAAATTATTTTCGATTTTAATTAATAATTTCGTGATAATTTGGTAAATATATTGTATAATTTTAATAAATTTCATTATTTTATTGGATAAAATAATTGAATTAATCGATTAAAATGTGATAAATTAATAGAATTGTTTTAGATTAAAGATAGCAGCACTATCGTAAGATAACAAACAACGTGATTTTTATCCGATTGTTGTGTTTTGTTGCGTCCTTGGTGTAGTTACCCGCCGTTGTTTTAGTGTGACTGTTCAGAAAAATGGCGGTGAGAACTTGGGATGTTGAAATATTTAATGTAAACGAAGAGAATGTATCTAATTTAAAATATAATAAAAAAATTAAATTACGTGCCGATTATGACCCACAAGGGATGAACATAAAATTATTAGATGGTATGTAAATAAAATCGATAAAAATTGTAATAATTGCATATTTGTTTTTGAAGTTTAACCCTTCAGGTGTATACAATTATCGTTTCTTTATTGTTAATTACATTAATTATAACACAATAGCTATTGTTAATTATAAAATAATTGTAATTAATTTTTTTTAATAATGACTTTTTAACAATTATATCAATATTATTGTTACAGGAGATGATTCTCATACATTAGAAGAATTTCAAATTTCCCAATCTTCCGAATGTTGTAGAGTAGGTTCTAGATCGTATTTATTTTCGTTTGATAATGAGACAATATTATTTAAATTTGCTTCAATTGAAGGTATATTTGACCAATTATTATTATTATTATTATTATTATTTGTTATTGTTTTGTAGATGCTAGAAATTTTACAATAATGGTAACGAAAATAAAATCCGGTAAAGGTGCATCAGTATTTTCAGTTAGAACAGAAGATTCATCAGCAACACAATATTTTCAATTTTATGGTTATTTATCACAACAACAAAATATGTTACAAGATTTTGTTAGAACATACACTTATCAAAGAGCAATATTATCAAATTTAGATGACTTTAAAGTATTGTTTATAATTTATTGATAATATAAATTGTTATTATGTTTTGTTTTATAACTTTAGGATAAAGTTGTATTAGATGTTGGTGCCGGTTCTGGTATATTATCGTTTTTTGCTGCCCAAGCTGGTGCTAAACGAATTTATGCTGTTGAAGCATCAACAATGGCCCATTTTGCACAAGTATTTCATTATTTTTATTTTTTAAAAACTAATTATATAAATGTTTTTTTTTTATTTGTTTTATATAGAAATTAGTTGATTCAAATAATTTATCTGATTTAATTAAAGTAATACCTGGTAAAATTGAAGAAATTGAATTACCAGAAAAAGTTGATGTTATTATATCAGAACCAATGGGTTATATGTTATATAATGAGAGAATGTTAGAGACTTATTTACATGCTAAAAAATGGTTAGTAAATGGTGGTAAAATGTATCCATCACGTGGTGATTTACATATAGCACCATTTACAGATGATTCATTATATATGGAACAATATAGTAAAGCAAATTTTTGGTAAATTTATTATAAATTATCATTGGTCTGCATATTAAATCTAAACAAAACATTTGATAATTGGTGGACTATTTTTTAGATTATTACACACTGAATTCAAATCTGTAATTAGATTTATTCTAATATGTCACATTTTTTAGATACAGATGTTCAACTTTTTGCTTAATTATTTCTTTAAATTTCAAGACAATAGTTACTATTTACATATAAACGTGTCTATCTTAGAGATTACAGCTTCTTTCGGTTAGACTGTGTTAATAGCATACCGTCTACTACTTTTCGCACTCTCAGAGACGGCGCTTGCGCTATTTTCGCATTTAAATCGTTCGTAAGAGACGTGCGCAATCTGTTCAATGCAATTAACATACCGACTTTTACACGATTAATTTAAAGATGTAATCAAATTTGGTGCAACACGTCACATTTTTGAGTTACAGGTGTCTATTTTTCTCATTCTTCATTATTTCTTCAAATTTAAAAACAATAATTACTATTTACCCATAAATACGTGTATTTTTTGTATCAAAAAGTGTTACGGCTAGACTGTGGTAATAGACGCAAGTAAAGTATCAGTTCTGCTCAAAGCACTTGATACATGGATTATACAGGATGTCCCACGTAAATAAGAACACCTCCATAACTCCTTTATTTATGCATTAATTCAGAAACTTTTTTTAAGAATCTAGAGGACAGGGCTTAAGCAACCTACTTCCATGAAAAAGTTTTGAATTCCTTCACAAATTAGAAAAATTACCCGTTGAAATTTATACAATGTTGAAAGAAACACCACTAATACTGTATATTCTGAATAAACTGAATAATAAAACATTTTGTCCCCGTTATCAAAAATTTTCATTTGCTTTTGAAAAAATTGAGAAAATATCGTGATTTAAAAAGCAATCCCATTCATAAATAAAAGAAGGTCAATGATAATACGTGTTTATCAAACTTCAAATAAGTTTGCAGATCTCAGTGTTTTTGTTTATTTAAAAACAATTATTATTCACTGCGAATATTGAATATTAGTGGTGTTTCTTTCAACATTGTATAAGTTTCAAAGGATATTTCGAATTTTCTAATTTGTAAAGAAATTCAAAACTTTTTTATGAAAATAGGTTCCTTAGGCCCTGCCCTTTAAATTCTTAAAAAAAGTTTCTAAATTAATGCATAAATAAAGGAGTTATGGGGGTGTTCTTATTTACGTGCGACAGCCTGTATAATAATAAATGTTTGAGTTTGATGCTATTTCTGAAAGAAATACATCGGTCGGAAACAGCGTCACTATCCCCACTTCTACAACTCATATGCTATTTACATGTTATTATGGAACCCCCACCACCTCAACCGAATACCGATTGTGTCAACTACTTGTGTATTTTAAACGGAAATAGATCATAATTTGGATTAAATTAGTATTTACAAATAAAATTAAACAGATTTGTAATCAGCTGGTTAAAATCTATAGGTACCACACAGTTTGATGCTTAAGCAATTAAAAATTTTTTTGCAGACCAGTGATTATCAATTAAAATAAATATTGAATTATTCTATTTTTTTTTTTTTTCGATAAAGGTTCCAAACATGTTTTCATGGTGTTAATTTATCTGCAATACAAAATTGTGCTGTTAAAGAATATTTTAGACAACCAATCGTTGATACATTTGATATTAGAATTTGTATGAGTAAATCAATACGGCATGTTGTTGATTTTGCTGAAGCACATGAAACTGATTTACACACAATCGGTATTATTGATAATATTTAAATTTTGATTTATTATTATTATTATTATTATTATTATTGTTAGATATACCATTAGAGTTTCATATATTGGAATCAGGTACATGTCATGGTTTAGCATTTTGGTTTGATGTTGCATTTGCTGGTTCCCAACAAATAATATGGTTAAGTACTGGACCAACTGAACCATTAACACATTGGTATCAAGTTAGATGTTTACTTGAACAACCATTATTATTAAAACAAGGACAAGTATTAACTGGACGTGTATTACTTGTTGCAAATAAACGACAAAGTTATGATGTTACAATTGAATTAACAATTGAAGGAACACATCAATGTTCACGAAATACATTAGATTTAAAAAATCCATATTTTAGATATACAGGTGCACCAGTACAACCACCACCTGGTATATCAAATATATCACCAAGTGAAAATTATTGGAGTCAATTAGATGCACAAGGTGTTAGAAATGGTATTTTATTTTATTTTTCTATAAAATTACTAATAATTGAATTGTTTTTCTTTCCAAAAAAACCTCTCTATCTCTTTCACACATTCTATCAATCAAATCTATCTCGCTCTCTACATCATTCATAGCTGTTAATATGGTAAATGGTATGTCAGTAAATGGTCTTGGTGAAGTATCAATGGATACAAATCAAACATTAATAAATAGTAATATGATGGCAAATAATTTAATTGCATTAGGTAAATATTAAAATTTTAATTAATTTAATTTAGAAATATTTAATCTAATTTATCAGTGGATCCATCACATCTATCAGAAGCAACACAACCAAATATACATCCTGGATGTATATCAAGTACTGGTAGAGGACGTGTTGCTGCTAGTCCAACATCAACACATACAGCTCAATTAATTGGTGGTGCTGTATCACCATCATTATTCACATCACCAAATCCACCACAAGTAATAATTATTTTATTTTTTTTTGATTTATATTCAACTACAAGATTGGATAAAAGTCTGGATATAGTCTATCTAAACTATCTAAATGTGGTAAAGATAAATTTTTCCATATTGTAGTTTTTAATTATCGATCTTCGAATATTTTGATGAATTTGGTACTTCCGTTTTTTTAGGCATTTTTCAATTCTACACATGCAATAGCTTTTCCAATACCTAAATTAACCTCATGTAAGAAGAAATAATGTAAGCCAGGGGTGGACAGTCGATCACGATGCATTGGTGAACCACTAAACAATTTTAAGGTGACCGTAACAAGCTATCTTCCTTTTTAAAATTATTTCTTCCTTGTTTTGTCTGTATATAAAATGAATAAATAAACAATAATTGCTTTTCTTATGGTAGATCGCGACCATGTTTGAAAAAATTAATTGTCGATCTTTATAAGAAAAAGCCTGTCCGCCCCTGCTGTACGTAATATAATAGGTGTCCTCTTGGAGACTTCATCTACATCTGCTTTTTACAATTGTTTTTCTGAAAGCTTTTCAGTTTTGTGGTCACGTAAGTTTTGGATATTTTTTCTTTGAGAGTTAATTTGTTATGATGATGAAACTACTGATTTTCACATTGAATTCAATCAAACAAAACAAGAAATAATATTTATTCGTAGAAAAGCTTAACAACAAAGTCAGTTAAGATGACAAGTTAAGCTTTGGATTTATTTGATTTTGTCCGTTAGGTACTTGAGACTTGAAATGATCGCAAGAGAAAGGTTTAACTAATGCTTTTATGTAATGATGTAGTGTTCATGTCCGTATAAGAGGGTTGATAGGGTGAGTTAAACAGGAAATAAGCGGTCGGTCGTCTGTGAATTCCATCCATTCTTAGAGCTTTCTCTAAACATCTGTCTATCTCTTCCATCTTTGTCATGATCATGGTGAAATATCAGCGATTAAATGTATCAGGCAAAGATAGAAGTAAATCGACAATCTCGGTCAATTAAGAGTGGGTGCTGCTGGTATTTTTCCTATGTTCGTATTTGAAACACCAAGTCTGTAGAATAGTCAAGATTGATATGTAGAATAGAAAAATGTCTAAAAAATTTTAAAGCATTCAATTGACAATTTTATAAAAACATCCTAAATAAATACAAAATGAAATTATCACACCCGTCCCTTGATTTGCACGGTACTTAATTTACACGAATTTAAAATAGAGACATATTTTTCTTATTTTAGTTCGTTTGTATTATATCATCCATAAATTAAAAGATTATCATATTGGTGAACGGATTCTTTTAAAAGTTCTATTCTAAGTTACTTAACGCAGCTTTTTTAATTTGTTTTACACGGTTTCAGTTTGCACGATTTGTCAAAGAACATATCTACCGTGTAAATCTAGGGATGGGTGTATATGCAAAAATCCAGATTTTTAGATTCACACCATCCAGACTTTTATCTAATCCTACATATATTTATAATAATAATAATAATAATAATAAAAAAACAATATTTTCACAGCAACAACCTATAGTAATGACAAATTATCCAGTTAGTGCAAATTTAATGATTGGAGATTATGTTACGCCAGGTAATGGAGTAGCAATGCCACCATATCGTCAGTAGTGTAACTAAAACAAAAAAAAAAAAAATGATGCTCAAATAAACTATTATACAATTTAATAATCATTTGCATCAGTTGCGTTTTGAATATTATTTAGTTAAGGTTTTTAGTGTTTTTTTTTTTTTAATTGTCTATTATTTGTGATTTATAATTTAGTAACAAAAAGTATTTCCATTTATTTATTTAATGACAATTTAAATGTTTAAATTGAAATATTGGAAACGCTTTTTGATAAAATTTGAACGAAATTCTCCAAGTGGCACGATATTGTCCACGATCATTTTTTTTTTTTTTCGATTAATATGTTTGATGAATTTGAAACAATTTTTTTAATTGTTTTAAAATTCGTAAATATTAATCGAAATTTTTGTAATAATTTTTAAGGTTTTCAGTTCCATGCCTTAGCTTGTCTCAATGCGGCAGGGAACAAAATTGAAAAAAAATAAAATAAAATAAAATAAATTATTTCGTATTATCCTAATTTTGTATTATAAAAAAAAATATATGGATATATATTGTTTTTTTATTTGAGATTTACAAAATTATAACGTAATTGGATTGTGTTTTTAATAACATCACTACGTATTTTTAATTAATTAGAAAACTGGATAACAGATTTTTGTAAATCGCATCACCCAGTTGTTTTTTTTTTTTTTTTGATTAGTTTATTTAAATCTTTTTTTTAATAATTTTTTAATTATTGAAAAGATGACAATAGGAAAACTGACTATAATTTCGTCTTAATATAGCAACATTACAATATCATTAATATAAAATTTCATTTCATTTGATCAAGTTCTCATAGTTCACCGATTAAATTTGTGAATCATTTAAACAAATATAGAAAGAACTACATTGTAATCTAATATACAGGTGTGAATAACTGCTTTGAAACTTTTTATAGTAACTCAAAATGTAAATAGTTTAATTTCAACGAAAAAAATAGTGTGAATTTTCGAAGCAGTGTTGCGAGGTTGCGATTTTTTGAAAACTGCTTTTAAAAATTTACACTACAACTTTAGTTTGTGCATTAGGGAACTTGAAAGTGTTCAAAATAGTTAGAATTTCAACTTTGAAATCGATTTGTTTCATTATATTATTGGTAGCTATTGAAAATGTCTTTTAACAGTGTAATTGTAATTGTTGCTATTTTGTCTGTGATATTTTGGTTATATTATTTAATAAAACACATTTCCTTTTGTCTACTTAGATATAGGATTTCATAATTAGATTGTTCGCCTACCGTGTTTGTATACCTACTTGTTCTTTTTCATATTTTTTTTTAATTATTTCATGAGTTTTTGTTTTGTTTTTTTGTCGAAAGAATAACGAATTTTTGTATTTGATATCGTTTGAAATATGAAACAGGCAATAGAAATTGAAATTGCTATAATTGAGTATGTAATGGAGCATATTCTGCCTTATTACAATTGTGCAATGGCAGTATAATTGAGAGCCTAGTTACATGATAATATATGCTTCATCAGTACTTATGATAGAATATCTTGTACATGAATTGAATTGAATAAAAAAAAATACAGTTCATTATTAGGTTTGTCTTTTTTATTGTCATTCCAGCATTATTACAAAAAATAGTTTACATTTAAAAATTTGATTTTTGTTGTCCCTTATAATAGAAACAGTCTTAGCTGGTAATTACCTGAAATGAAAATCAAAATCGAGTTAATATTTAGTTGTTTCAATTTTAGGGAAATATTTTAAATCACGCGCTATTTTGCGCCATCTTACGGTAATTTAACAAATTACACAATATTCATTTCTACTAGTGCCCAGTTGTGATTACTAGTAAAAGCGGTAAATTTAAAAAAAATTGAATACAAAATTATTACCATCCTCCATGTCCACCACCATATCCATAGCCAAAACCGTATCCACCACCGTATCCACCACCGTATCCGCCGCCGTATCCTCCACCGTATCCGCCGCCGTATCCACCACCATATCCTCCGCCGTAGCTAGGACCCCATCCATAACCCTTGCTTACGTATACTCCTCCATAAGAAGGGTATAGAGATTTGGCAGCAACAGCACTTGAAAATAAAATATTATTTTGAGTATTAAATTTGCAAAAAATAAATAAATAAATGTACCCAGCTGCTAGACCCAATCCGGCTTTAGTTGCTAATCCTGCACCAAGTAAACCAGCACCAGCTAGTCCAGCACCAGCTAATCCAGCACCAGCTAGTCCAGCACCGGCTATTCCACCTAATGCTAATTTGCCTAATAATAATGGTGATCGTTTTGTTCTTAAATTTCCAACACTTTTATTGTCAATATTTGTTTGTTCTTCAGCATTTATAAATAAAGCAAAACTAACTAAAACAATAACAACAATAATAACGGACAATTTCATTTTTTTGGGTTGTCTTGTTTTCACGATAACAACAACTAATACTGAAATAGAAACTGTTTTTCGTATTGTTTATATATGCCGAAAATCATAGATGAAATCCTGTTTTTTTACATACATTGACCCCATCTGGAAATTTGTAACCTATTGTGAATCAAAATCGATAAATTTTTATTCCTTGTACAACCAGTATCTGCTGAGTGGTCTTATGTAAATTGACTGAACGTGATATTCTTGAAATTATTTTTTCATATCCTTAAGGTCGGAATTCTTTTCGATTATAAGCAACATAATTATATGGCAGATGGTTAAATTATTTTCGATTTATTCTTTATTTTTAGACACTCTTGTTTTCATATCGATGTTCAAAATTTATTAATAATCTAGGCGATCTTTGATAATATCCAGCAATACAATTATATTGTTTCCATTATATTACAAATCGATAATATTCTCTTACATCCGTGATTTTTGGATAAATCTCACAAAAATCGTGTATCTTTATTAATTTAAATATTGGAAGGTCAGCGGATGACTTGTTATTTTTTTTTTCATGAACGTTTTTATTATTTTTCCAAAAATTCCAAAACATAAATTTATCTTAAATTATGACATAATTCAGCTTTTCTTGATTAAAATTTTAAATTACATCGTTTAAATGACGAAAATGATTTTACAATAATTAACATTGTTACTCTTCAATTTTCTTTTATTGCACTTTATACTAATAATGCAAAGTATCTTTCAAACTAATTCATTCAACAATTGCTTGTGGCTTTTAAAGTTTATTATCGATCATTTATCTATTCGTGGAATAGGAATTTTAATAGTTTTATGCCTCCATCCGGCATTCCAATATAATTTTCTGCATTGCTAATACATTGTTGGTGGTCTAAGCCGGCAAAACGTAAAGCTGTATCACCCTTTGTCATTTTGTTAACTGTGTCAGGGCTTCGAAGTCTGTGTTCCGCCTAACCTTTAGATGACGCAAAGACCTTGCTGATTTCCGCGAATAATTTCAAAAACCGAATTTTAATTCAAAATAAACAAACAAAACGTAAGCATGGTGTCTATGATTATTTTTTTCTCCATTTGTGGGGTTCCGTGACGAAAAATAGTTTGAGATTACGTCAGCAATCAAAACTATTACTCTAAAAAGTGCCCTTTTGGTACTATAATTGTGGCGATTTTTATGTTCTTAGAAACTTAATGTTAGTATTATGGAATTATTCATATTGGTGATATCATTGTATTGTTGCTTCCTCATTTTATAAATCGATGTAATGGTTAATTGTATTTGCATTTAATGCTAGAATAAGCAATTTGTATGAATTTTGCGTTCAAATGAACGTTTTTCCCCACTGGTATAAAGGTTTCTAGGCCTAGACCAGCAGCAATGTGCTACTATAGCCTATTAAATGACTTAAGAGATCCAGTAGAATAATAAAAGCTAGTTCGCAATAGATCCAGCAGGAAGGACTTGATAAAGATGGTGAAATAAATATTGAAAATTTTTCATGACGACAAACTGCGCATATGTTCCTATAACTATACCTGCTTTGGGGTTTTAAAGAAACATCTGTGCAGTTTGTCATCTCCATCAAGTTCTTGCTGCTGTTTCTATTCATTTTTATTATTTCACTGGGTCTCTTAAGTCACTTAACAAACTATACACTATATCGAAATGTAGGAAATTAGTAATGCCGGACGGATGCTTAAAATGATCTACCTTTTACGCATTTTCAATCTCTGTATGCCGTGCAAAATGAAATATCGTATCATTCAAGTTACATCTATAAAAACATCGACTTTAATCTGAACCTGTCAAAGTATCTTACAATGATAAATTTTCCGTTCTTTCAAATATTGTTTATTCCAATATAACAGAATTTTTTTTTATTGATTTGGCATTTTTATGGTTTATATGTTAAAATTTAACGATTGAAATTCGCCAAATACAATTATTTGAACAATTTTGTTTATTTTAACGAGATTCAGGTAGGTGTTTTTGTTCACATTTTTTTTCTTTTACACAACAAATCGTAAATGCAAATATTACATAAAATGTATAATTTTTTCATTAGACTAGAATGTACCGTTTTAAAATTTGCGTTTGTTTTTTTTTTCGTCGCGTATTTTTTATTTTCGTTAGAATTTATCTTATTTACGTATAAAATTACTTATTCAAGACTATTAAATTCCGGTCTTGACAATACTGAATTAAGTTGTATCTTTTTGCATTCTCATTTCCAAATCCTTGTACATCTGGGGAGTTTGCAATTGGGATTTGAATAGCTTTAAAATTAATTCGACAGTTCAATTCAATTTATTTAAAAAATCTTCAATTAATACAAAAGTATCCTTATTATCATTTCAGTATAGAAAAAGAAAATCGTAGAATCATTTTGTAGTGTTGTTTAACGGCTTTTGCTTTCGCTCGCTGCAGATGCCTCAGCATTTGAACCACCATGATGACCCCAACGTCCACCACTTGAAGAATGACTAGATGAACTAGCGGATGATGCTGAACCGGTAAAACCATTTCCATTGAATGTTTGTGTTTGTGCATTTGCTGTTGCATCTGAATCACCTGATCCACCAGCATTTGCACCAGCTTTAGCACCAGCGTTCGATAAACCAAAACTACCAGGAAAACCAAATGGATTACCACCAAATGGACTACCACCGAAACCTGATTGGGATGTTGCATCTGCATTTGCTTGAGATTCACCACCACCGAAATGGTGACGGGGATTAGCTGCTCTAACTACACGTACAGGAGTCACAGATAAGGGTACGTAAATATCGCCGCCATACTCGTTGACTGGAATTACTGGAATTTTTTTCATATTCAATAATGATTACAATAAAAAAGAATTATTTTTTTTCGATGATAAGTTCAAAAAACCCACAAGGTTGACTAAATGACATTGATTTTTAGGTAAAAAGCCATCTGTTCGATCAATTAACCTTGTGAGGTTTTAACAGTCACCTTAAAACCGATAGGTGTCTAATTTTAGCAATATTTGTAAAAACCTTGAAAATCAAAATCATCTTCATAAATAAATTAATAAATTCAATAATAAGTAAATAAATTTTGAATACAAACTGGTTAACTATAATCAAATGGATTACAATCAGGAGCTTTTCCATTTATAAAGCTACTGGTAGCTGTTTCATATTCAAAATCACTGATGATTAATTAAAATTTCCACAATAAATTTAGATTTTCACTTAACAAACACTTACCATGATAGGTTGCTGCATTTATAGCAACAATCAATGTTAATAACAATACGAAGTACCTCATCTTCTGCAAGAACTTTTTAAAGCTACTTAATGATGATATTTACATGAATATGCTTAATATATGTATATGGTATATATATATAGGATGAGTTTCATCCCCTCCATTATATTATTGTTTAATAACAACAATATTAATGTTTTTGTATTGATTTTTAAAAGTAAACTACGGGAACTACCATCTTAACGTATTTCTTTGGAAACGATTGGTGATCAAAAACTTGTTTTTTTAAAATTTATGCAAACAAAATTAAAATAATAACGTACGTCTTCACATATAATAGAAAGATGATGTTATATGTGTGTATGTGGGGGGAAGACAATTAGGATTTTTTTAAATTTCTTTAAAAAAAAATTGTTGATTTAACGTATCCACACTTACGTCATTATTTCTAAATAGCGTCAATACCATCGATAAATGCGACAAGATTGTATTTTTTCCAATTTCAAGTTTATATTTTGTATTTCCTATTATTTTTATTATACCATTAAATCATAAAAAATGATTATTTGTTATCAGTCTTAGAACTATTGGTACAATAATGGTGTCTATAGTATTAAAATTTGATGTTTTAATATTTAAAATTTCAACAGATCAAATTATAGACAAATTGATATTCAACTAGAATTCGACGCCGAAAGGCATTAACGTTAATATTCAAAATAGGAATACGGAAAACAAGTTTAAATTTTTTTCTTAACAGTTCAATCTTGTATATTAGATTGAAACATGAAAGATGATAAAATGCGTTATTATCAAACTGTCTACAGTATGCGGCAGCAAAATAGGTAGAAGTGTACCGACACTATCCACTCTCATATCTTCCATATCAGTTAGAATGATATCAAGAGAAACTGGTCAGTCAAAATTTTTCCGTAAAGTACTGTGAAACATTTCACAGTAACAGTATGAGTGATGGGTGGCGACAATAACACTTCTGTTTCGTTATAAGAGTGGGTGATGCTGATGCTTTTCTCTATTTACCTATTCTGCTGCCGTATACTGTATATGAAAACCATGTGTAGTTCTTGTAATGCTTTACCGTAATTTGTAATCAATATCAAATGATAGTTTTGTCATCGTATATTTTTCCATTAGCCAATGTAAACTGTTCTTGTTTTTATGGGAAATATGAGAAATAACTGTATTTTAGAGCATCCTCCACTAGTTTTTTTTTTAATTAATTTAACTATTTTAAAAATGTAACAGGATTTTTTATTAAATTTTACATATAGACATATGTATGTATATATATAACTTCAATTTCTAAGGCAGTTATTTTAAATTTAAATTAAACCATAAATTTAATTTATTCTGTTTTCGTATTATTTTTACTTTGTTTTTATTGCGAGATGCTGAATCTTTTGTTTAAATCGTCTGGTTATTATCTACCTGTCCAATTCTTCTATTTCTAAATGTATACCTGCATCTTTATAAAACCAATTCTTTTTTTAAAATTTAAATGAATAACTTTAAGGCATTTTTCTTTAATATATTTTCATAGAAAATACAATTATTATTATTATTATTATTAAGTAAATTTCAATAAAATTAACACACAGATGAAAGCGCAATTTAATTAATTTCCAACAAGTGAATACCAACCACTGAAATAAATCTCGGTTTTCTATTATTGTTATTATTATTAATAGAGATAAACAAAAAGGTAATCTAACAAATAGAATAAATGTCAAAATGTATACAGGTTGTCCCATAATGCGCGGCCTATTGGAATATAAGATGTACTTTTGAAAATCTGGTTAAGACAACACAACTTTGACAGAAATCTGTATGGAAAAAACGGACCTTTACATATTTGTACAAGTGATACAAACATTTGAAGCGTTGAAATCTTAAGCCGCGTCCACATCTAACGAACAAATTCGCATAGACCATACAAACTTGGCGTTTCAAATACAAACATAAGGGAGAAATAGAAGCACCGTCCACTCTTGATATTTCATTATTTGACCGAGAATGTCGATCATGCGCATGACAAAAATAACAAAGTAAGATTTTTGTGAATTGTGATCGAGTGGTGTCAATCGTTGGAATTTTTAGACGTTTAACCTTCATATTTTCTGTTTCTCTCATTCTAGCTTATCTGAAACACCTAAGAGTGATGCTGCTATTTCTCTTATGTTCACATTAAAAACGCCATGTCTATACGAACGAATAGTTTCGATCCAAGTACCGACAACAGGTGGATCGCCGTTCCTGTGTTTGCATTCGCGTTCGTACGCATTCGTGCGTTAGATGTAGATACGGCTTTATTGAAAGCTGAAATTGTAGCTCTTTTATCCTTTAATTTACACGAAAGTCAATAGCGTGCCAAATGTTGTTGTGTAAATCGGGTAATAAAAAAATGCAAGAATTAGACAAAGCTAGATTTTCATATAATAACAGTGTTCTAATTAAGTTGTTCTAATGTTCTGAAAGCAATCAGAAATACGATAAAATGGAACGTTTTTGCTCAATAGAATACAATAGTTGGTATTTTATTTATTTATTTTTTAGCCACGTAAACTGATATTACGTAAGACTGTAATTGAGTGTAAGAGATCTGGTGGAAATTAAGTAATCATTGAACGCTTAGAAATGAAATTGATTATAGAAAGAACAATGTAAACCAAGAGATGGGTTGATTTAAACCACTTTTAGAAATCCTATTTGTATTCTAATCTATGTCTAAATATTTTAATAGAATTGCATTTCAACGCTGATATAAACTTTAAAACAGATTCATTACAATCAAATCTAATCTAGTAAAATTTTAATTTTATCGTAAACCACTGCATCAGTTCGCTACGTAACGATATGCGTCTGTGTGCATCACACACGAGAAACACATTTCAAATGGCAGCTTTCATTAAATATATCTTGCTTGTTCCCTAAAAAAATCTCACTGGAGAGATAAAGTGTGTACAGACGACTTCTACAGCAGAATAGACTTATTGCTTACTGTATTTCTAAAATGTTCAAATAGGTCGCACAACCTGACACAGCCTGTATATGAACAAAATTAAAAGCAGTATAATGGATGTTTTGCTACAAAAAAAATCTCCGGAGGGAGGCATAATGTACTCAGAATAGAAATATTGCTTGTTTCATTTCTATAAAATGTTCATAATAAACCGCACAACGTGAAACAACCTGTATATGAACAATATTAAAAGCAATATAATGGATGTGTTGCTATGAATAAGTTTAAATACTAGTACTTCACCATTAACAATTGTTGAATAAAAAAATTTATACTTCAGATCGTTATAATTCAACAACGGTTCGGACTTTCCATTAATCATTTCGTTTTTGAGAAAATCTATTTTTAAAAATTCGATTTCATATTTCATTTATTTCGACAGTAAATAATCCCTGAACTATTATCGAATGAAATATCATTTTTTTCTTCGTTGGACAACAATAAAACTATATTTTACGTAGTTCTAACAATAACAACATTACCTTTTGTTTTTGTTATGTTATATGATGATCACACCTTAATTAATTTTGTGTATTTATTGATTGTCAATATTATGGTTTCTATGCTGATTTGTATAAGAAATATTGTTTATAAAAAATAAACGAGGGGTGTATATTAAATTTATTACATTACTGACTGTAATTAGGGTTGTTTGTATATGGGGACTACACGTAATTATTGTGTTATTAAATGTATTGTTTGAATAATCAATAATTTGTTGTACTGTCGACTATTCTTGGAATAATAATAATACACCCTAATTACATTCGCCAGAGATTTAAGTTGAACAAACCACAATATTCAGCAACATATAAACAATAATTAGTAAAATCAGCCATTTTGCTTCAAAATTACGTTAATTAATTATTCGAATATACCATCAACCGATTGGAAAATCATTAAGTTACCTCTATTGAGGATTTAAAATTTCTGTATCAGTATATCCAATTTATTATCGATATGTTATGAGAATCAACAATAAATCCAATAATACGATCTTTCTGTATTCAAATAATGGAAAAATATTGGAATAATGAAAAATTGAAAATATTGGTTTTCCGCTTTCCTGAAGATAATATGTACGTTTTCAGTATTATTAAGAAAACATTACAGAAGCACCTGTAGGGTTTTCTATTTGTGCATGCAATAAAACAACAACAACAATGTATAAGGTTTATTGTGTGGTTTTTAGAGAGCAAAAGCCCATTTCCATTAGTTAAAAGTTAACGTTTATAGCTTTACTTACCTCTGATAAATAATTTTTTTTTTTTCGTTTTTCCGCTTTTACGTTGATATTTCGGTGTATATTTCACTTACGTTATATTACTTTTTGTTTTCGTTCTATCTTCGAAC
>JAZBGY010001246.1:8391-25606 GCA_037414755.1 Lydus trimaculatus | reverse complement strand
CCGGAATTCGTGTCCAGATTATTATTAAAGATTAACTTAGACCGGAATTCGAGTGCGTCCATTTTTCTTTTTCTTGCTGCTGTTGTTGTTGGTTTTGGCGTTGAACCCAGATGTTTTCTTGTGGTTCCGGTGCTTCTTTGTAACGGTTTCGCGATGTTGCTTTGGGTGTTTGTTGTCTAGCCTGCTCCAGTCTGCCCATGTAAATTGGACAATTTGTTGAATTGCTCAAATGGCCACCTACACAGTTATTACACTTGGGATTCATTTGTTTTTCAACGATGCATTGTGATGTTAAGTGTTCCCCGAGACATTTTAAACATACAGGTTGAGTATAACTGTTAGTTGCAGCGTGACCCCAGTTTTAGCACCGATGATATTGTGTTAATGCTGCACGATTTCTAAGCCTTTCCCAGTTAATCTTAATATTGCACACATATATGAGGCAGAGGTTTTTAATTTGTTGATGGTGATACTGGTGTCGGTGGTCACTAAGTACATTGCTTTACTTTTTGTTTCCATTCTGAAGACATTATTTATTGGTAATTTATAAAGTGTTTTCAACTCTGTTATAATGTCCACTGTTTCGGGAGAATGTTCAAGACCTTTCAGCACAAAGGAATGCGATTTCTGCGATTTCAAAGTATATGTATGGAAATCTACATTTTGTAGTAATCCTTTAATTTTTGCCATTCATCAACACATTTAGCTTGTACTACGACATTGTTTTTTGTATACATAATGTAATAACCACTCGTTAACACTTCTTTGCAGCTCTGATGCAAGTTTTTTGTTTGTGTTGGATTTTGCGGCTTGTCGAGTATGATGATGGGGGGTGGCGTTGTCTTTTTATCATTGTTTGAATTGTTGTTTAATTTTTGGTTAATTTCTGAACTAGATGTTGATGGAGTATGATTTACGACCGGATTTTGATTATTCAGTATATCATATCTGTTTTTTACAGGTATTGCATCTAGTTCATTATCATCTTTTGAGATTTTTCTTTTTAGTTTTCGTTTATTCACTTGTATGTAACCTTGATCTCCCTCCTCTAAATTTTTGGCCGCATCAACTAGGTTTAAATCCCAATCCATTTTGGGCACGCTGACCACTCAGCTCTTTCAGGCAACACTTATCTTTCTCTTTCACTTTCACTTTCACTTTGTTCGCACTGAGACTACAGGTAAACACGTCCTCACCCTACACTGGTTCGGACAAGACTAATAAACTGCAACAATTCTCATGTGGCTATACGCCGCTTGTTATCAAGATTGTAAATTTCTTCATTAGTTATAGTTAATAAACTTCTGAATCTTCGCACTCCATTATCTCCCAAACTAAAGAGCGTTGTGTAAAATCCTGATACCCACATACTCAGAGAACATACCCCTACAACATATATGAATATTATCAAAATCGGTTAGTCTCAAACCTGATGGTCCACTTGTCAGTAGCATTTTCAGGTTTTTCACCAAATTCTTAATTATCGAACATTTTCTTTTTAGCACCCGCACTATCAACTGGCGTAACACCTTCTAAGAATAGTAAATCTTCCTATAATTCGTCAATGTCTCGATGATTTTTAATTAACAAACTACTAATTGTAAGTAAATCCGGTCGCTAGATTCCACGTATAACTTCAATTCGTGTTTCTTTGTCGGACAACCCCAACTCTGAACACAAGCGTCGTTTTTCTTGAAGATATGTCGCGAACGATTCTCCGTGTTTCCGTACGCAATTTATCATTGTAGATATGAAGGTCAATTTAAACTTATCTTGGAACTCCGTCCACGTTCTCAGATTAGAACATGATGTTACAAACCAACCACTGGAAGCTCCCATCAGATATAACTGTGCCATCGATAATTTTACTTCTTCTGTCCAACCGTGTAATTGGTTATTATTTCTTAATAGATTAATGCATTCAGTTGCACGGTGTTTATCTTGATCTCCGTGAAAATTGAACATGTTTAATGGAATTTGAGGATTCACTCTGGCAGCAGTCAGTTGACTTGCCATGACTGTCATAAGACGGCTCAGCATCTGTATTTACTCATTGAAATCCACCTGTTGGGATTGTGGAATATTTACCACATCACTTTCAATTGGCATTGTGAATTTTCTTTAAACAGACAGTTTTTCACCTTTCACAACACTCACAAGGAATTGAACTACTTCACCCCTGACTTTATGTTATCTTTATTAGAAATATACGATTTCTTAGTCTCCCTTAATTACGTCTATCTTTTGTCGTGAATCCCAATCAACTATTGTTCTTGCAGATTGCTGACCGCCCCCCTTTACCCGTCCAGAATTCCAGACAAGCAGGTGCAACCAGCAACCCACGCTTTCCTTTATTCAATTACAACAAAGTATAACGTATGATTATTAAGTGATGTCTGATTAAAAGAGTGTTCCCTTAATAATACAAAAATTTCTTTGGTCAAAAAATATTCTAACACACTCACGCATAATTTCATAGGCGTAATCTTTTTTAGGATAAATTTACCTCCACTCCAAAACAGAGCTTGTTAAACGGCTTGTTCAGCCTTTTCACAAATAGTAATCACATCAAAGGAAGGAAATATTAAACTGCCTTGATTTCTAACGGCTATTAATGTACAGTACTTATTAGATCTTGTGGTATCTGACAATGAATGTAAACACTCCTCACATACAATTGTTTTATGCAAGTATCTGACAACAAAACCTGCTATGTAACTTACTACATATT
Source organism: Lydus trimaculatus (assembly GCA_037414755.1). Lineage (NCBI taxonomy): Eukaryota > Metazoa > Arthropoda > Insecta > Coleoptera > Meloidae > Lydus > Lydus trimaculatus. The sequence goes on along the minus strand of JAZBGY010001246.1, from coordinate 22,875 downwards.
TGGCATACTGTGTTAGTACTTCCACTGAATTTAAATAGTTACAGTGATGACTTTCGTCTTCAGTTTGAATCAAACCGTTATCGGCACAATAGCCTGGAGTGTGCCCGTAATGGAAAATATTCTTCTAAAGGTATACAATTTCCTCTGTCACTTGCCCTCAATTCAAGATGAATTAAATTCTTTTTATATGCTGCCATAAACTGCTTGGCCGTAGGGTTGTTATTACAACCACCATGTGTTCGTATAACAGAAAAAAAGAGCTCGATGTGATCTTGACTCAGTTTGTACGGTGGTATATATAACAGCATTTTACGTTCTACACAAATTTCTTCAAATATGGTCACTGAGCTATTAATACAAATTAAAAATCCGCGAAAGCCAGTTTTACGATTAGTTGTTCAAATGTATGGGTCTTTTGAACTTGGATTGCTTTAAATTTTTGGAATAGAATATATCATTATTGAAAATTTTGATAAACTGAATTGTTGCTTCACAATTTTGAAACTCCGGAAGCAGCAACTCATTTTTACAAAACAGTAGAGCATTTGCAACTGAATTACTTAAAACTTGGCTTGCCAGACTTACTTTCATTTTCTTGATTTGAAAAATGAATGTGCTGAGTACGGAGTTTATTAGCTAAATGCAATCCTTCATATTCTTGCAGCTCATGCAGCTTTTCAATGTATTCCCATAAAATGGGATTATTATCATTATCTGGAATTATACGTTTCTCAGCCAAAGTGTTACGGATTAATTTGAGCATATGAGATGGATCTGGTATTATATCTATAAACATTTTCCTCACTTATTGGATGTTGAAAGAAAGTTATAGAATTGACCGATCAAACGAGCCCGCCGAAGGCGGGCGAAGTTTGATCGAAATTATTTGAAATGTCTCGTTCGAAGATGATAGTTATGTAGTCATGCTTATCATGCTTAAATCCACAACGTTTAAAGATTTAAATTTGGCGCTCTGGCGCCATCTTACCTTGCCTTGCGCCCTCTATTCCTCATATTGTTTTGTGAGCAGTCGAATTTCACTTTTGGTTTCGAAGATAATAGTGGGCTCAATCTTTTAGTATACTTTTATTTTTATTAAATAAAATATCCGCATAGTTGTAGACATGATTGTTCACTTACCTTATTATTACTATTATTATTATTATTTATTTATTTATTTATTTATTTTATTTTTTGGGCAAATTTATATATACACACATTTTTTATTTTACCAGAAAAATTAATTAAGTAACAAATAATAGAAGATGATAATAATTAAAAATTAAGACATAAGTTGCAACCCTGAAAAATTCATGTTAAAATATGCTAGTAATTGAATCATTATCACATTGTGAAATTTTATTTCCGTGAATTGTTAAACTGTGCAACCATTGGAACTTATGATTCTTCGCTTTCATTTTCATCATCTTCATGTTCAAATAATCCATCTTTCATATCTGCTTCTACGCTTTTTGCTTTAACTTATATACAAATCAAACTGCAAACTTCGCAAAATATAGGACGCATTAGCGGTACTAGTGGTGCTCACATCCCCAGATATAACTTGTATATTCAGAAAAACCTTCATTTATGCAATGTTAGCATTTTAAGGAGAACTGCAATCTTCGCAAAATATAGAACGCATGGGCGGTACCAGTGATGCTCACATTCAGATATGTAACTTGTATATTCAACAAAACCTTCATTTATTCGATGTTAGCATCTCAGACGGAGCTTTACTTCTTTTGCAAATTTTGAAACTGCTTAGTTTTCATTTTTGCATGTATATAAAGGCAAGCTGAGCGGTACTTTACATTTAATTTTTGGATACGGCTTCAAGGGATAAGATCATTTATGATGGTCATTCCTGTGAAATACAAGTGTATAAAATGTGGAGGGGAGACAGATGCACAAACAGCGTATGTGTTCCTTGTAGTTTTACGCAACTTGTCAAAGAATCGAATAAAGCAAAGCACGTACCAAGTAATTATTTTCAACAGAAGTAGTTTAAGTGTGGATTATATTTGCTACAGAGTTTGCACATGCGCAGAAGAAAAAATTAAAAACATAGTCTAAAGCTCAATTTTGGTATTAAACAATGCAGTAAATATCGGGAATCATCAATAATACAACCTGAATGCTCTAAATAAATTTTATTATTGCTACATACTATTCATACTATCTAAAACTATTTTTCTTATTTGTAAACAAAAGCACTAACTAAATCTACTAACTACTACTATTAACTAATCTATTTTTACAAAATTATTATTTATTTGTTTACATTTTCCCCATCCTACCAAAAAACCTATCTATATCTTTCTTATTTCTATTTATAAAGTCAATTCTTTTCATTATTTTATTTCTCTTTACATCCAACACCTTGAGTTCTTTTTCCAGCCTTATCTTTTCAGCACACTGTTTGCCTTTTATGTCCTGCATTTTGCTTTTCACGGTTTATAGAATTTTGTCAACACTATCACTTCCACTGCCACATTTTATTGTTTCGACCATCTTTTGCATACTTTTGCCTCTGCTTGACCTACTCCTCTGATCAAGTCTTCACCTTCCCCTCTGCAGAGAACAAGAAACAGAGCAGCTTTTTGCTAGTAGAACCATAGTGGAATGCGACAGTTTTTCCAGTAGTGCTTGTTAGCATAGCCCAATGGAAAGATGAAATTGTGTGTTGATTTTTGAAAGTTAAACTGAATCACCAAACCTGACATGTATCCTCTACCACGAATGGATGATTTGTTGCACTCCGTCAGGAAAATCGACTACATCAGCACCCTCGACCTCTAGGCGTTGTACTGGTAAATTCAAGTGCATCCTAAAGACCAATGTAAGACCAAATGTATGTGTGTGCTGGTTTCGACTATAGCAATTTACCAGGTTCAATAAATGATAATGCTTACCGACAAAGAAAGCCTACTTTTCGCTTCTCGTATACCTGGACGAAGCAAACTTTGTGGAATGCTAGAACCACGGCTTGAAATGATAACTGGCCATTTATATTGGTGAATATCCGCATTCCACATGTATCGAGACACTCCTCAGTATAGGTTTCGTCATGAACTCCACCTTCTGTCCAAGTACCAGCGCCAGCCCATTATTTCTCAGACAGGTATTAATCCACAATGAGCCTTATAATTTTTGACTTATTTGTAATTTCAACATTTTGCAATAAACAACTGAACAGTTCAACTAGCTTCAATGTGAACACTCACTGACTTTAGCATTTTGCCCTTCCTAACTGCGCTGGCGTAATGTGCAAGCTGTTTAAAAGACAGCCCAGCTGGCACAGAACGTATGAGAATAACATACGCAAGTAGAAATTGTTGACAAAAGGCGACGAAACATGTGAATTGTAGACAATCGCTTCATTATACTTTGCTGAATTTTTATGTTACAAGAATAGTATCAATTATTCAATACTGTCTCGCTAGTATTTGACTCAATGAAACGTTTTTGATTATTCTTACAGACAATATTTCGCAGCTGTTTGGTTGTTTCTTCAGGGCAAGACAATTATAGTTATTGAAATTATAAAGAGAAGTGTCACCACTTTTGTGAACACAAGTGAGTGTCAGCCAGCGTCCAGCGGCTAGGGGTGGGCTATATCAGATTAACAGGGTATCACCATTTTTTTTTAAGCAAAAATCCTTTGACATATCGATTTTGATTTGAAGGGGCAGACCCCCCGGCAGCCACCAACTTAAGAATCTCAAATGGAAAGGGGGATCAAGGTTTTTTAATTTTCTATACGGTGGTATAGATTGTTTTCGGATTTTTTAGATATTTTTATAGAAATGTTGATGGATTAGCTGAATCTTTCATTATAATAATACGCCAAGACTGGCGAAAATTTCCAAAAAATTATAAGACGCGACCTGCATTCGGTTGGAATCGCTGAATATTGGTAGAACGCCGAAGATTCACCCTTTGTGCGGGCTAGTGATAATTGGAGAGATCTCGAATGATAAGTAGACACTTGACCTCGAAATAAAGAGGCCACTGATCTTTGTACTTGCACATGACACGACACGTGAAATATGATACACCTGTCCTTGGAATGAAGAAGTCAGTGAGCCTTGACCTTGAGCATGACACAAATGAAATATGATATATTCAACCTTGAAATTCGGTGCCGATGACCCACCCTCAGGCATCCACCATAATTCAAAATTTAAATTTTCCCTCCAAAATTATTGCCGGCGTTTCCATCAAATTTTCAAATTTGACGCGCGAAACTACCCCGGCGCATCAACCAAAATTCAACCTTGAAATACAGAGGTCAATGTCCGTTGACCTTGAATACGACGCTTGTGCAATACTATAACATTGAAATCTAGTGGCAAATCACCCTCCACTCCCAGCGCATCCGCCAAAATTCAAATTCCCCGCCAAACTGGATTAGGATTAGCGCATCCGCGTGGCGCCTCCATAAAATTCAGAAGTGCTATTAATCATATAACACAAGATAACCTCTAACTATTTCAATTACTGTTTCCATTTTCAATGACAGGATCCACGAATTTGTATTACATGCACAACCCTATCTACGCGAGAACAGGCTGGAAGTGTGCTGGCCGTGGAATGGGTTTAATATGCGCCACTTCATTGAAAATCGTGTTATACAGAATAACCCACGCGTGGACTGTGCATGGATTGGGTTCAATATGCGGCGGGCTTAACTCACGATCAGTTAGAAAGACTAAGCGTACGTGCAGTACGCAGCTGTGATACTAGTTGATAGCATGGATGATAGATCAAAGAGTAGAGTATAAGCGCTGGTGGCTGTGCACAACGGAGCTTTACATCATAGCAGTGAAAGTTTATTTTAAATAGAAACCGCAACTTTTTGGTTAGAAAAAAGGAAGTGCATCCAATAAATAAAAAACTATCCAAACGGGGAGAATTCCTTCACCTGTAGGTATAAAGAATTAAGACATTGCAATGCATAAAATAGAAGACACTTCCTCCAACTTCTTCTCTAGTACAAATCTATTGTTGTGTTCAGAATGTGCCTGGTTCGATAAACATTCGCATACGAGAATTTCCAAGATTTATTTTCTACATTCATATTTTGTATATTTTATATTTGTATACTCAAATATTTTATGTTAAATTTATTCATGCAGTTATGATGCAGTTCGTAGAAGAATGGTGAATTCTATTCTCCAAGCTATAAGCGAGTATACCAAGCTTCATACCTCCTTCATTCGCTGCTGCGATGTGCACGCTTGCATTCAAAAGTACGATACATTTCTATCAGCGCTGTTGCGACACAGTTATCATCCATGCTCTCATCTAGTATCACAGCTCCGTGGTGCACGTACCCTAAGCCTACTCCGGCGCAAGCTTTCTGTCTCTAGGGCCCGGTTGCGCCAACCTGGCTTAAATGCCCGATTCAACTGAGACCGGTTCAAATTTTGAGCCAGTTCAAATATGATCGGGTTGCATCGACCCGACTTAAAACCAAGCAATACAAGTTCAACTAAAATGGTGTTATTCCAAGTTGAGCCGGCTAGGGATTTTTATACATGGGTTGGCATAAAAAACTAGTTATATTTCTGAAATATAAAAACTAAAAAGAATTAGATTTAATATTCGAAAAATATTATTTACTGACTCTAAAAATTACTATACTTAAAAAACAAATAAAATTGTACCAAAGTTCTGACAATAGTATAGTAGAAACTATTGTATTTTATAAAGGCTGAAATCTGATAGCACATGTAATTATCACGAGGTACGAATCAGAACAAATTTTAGTACATTTGCGCATGTTTCGACTTCAACCATCTCCCTCCCTATAGTAGGAGAACCAGCAACGGTTTCATTTAAGTCATTTTATAACGCAGGGTTTTAGACGGAGGACCTATATAATTATTGAATCGTGTATAGATAAGGGTCTAGCACCTGAACCTCGAAGGTACTTAACCCGCCTGGAATTTTTACTGAAGCAAGTTTACCATGTGTAGATTCCACTTGCAAAAAAATAGATCTCAATTCTATTGCTAACACCCTTAAAAAAATTATTAAAATGTTCGATTTTCATCTAAAACGTTGGCTTCAACAAACGGGTGCGGAGTGAGAGGTAGGTATAGTAGAAACAGTCGGAGATTCGGTAACGCTGGGAAGAACTAACTTCTCTCTCTCATATATAGAAAGAGCCAAGTACAGCTTACTTCCTCTACTTTACATATGCTGAGAAGAACGCAGCGTTGCCGAACCTTCGACTGTTTCTACTATACCTGCCTTTCACTCCGCACCCCTAGATTGGAGCCGATTGTTTTGAATGAAAATCGTACATTTTATTAATTATTTTAAGGGTGTTAGCAGTGGAATTTAGAACTGGATTTTTGCAATTGTTATCTACACATGGTATACTTGCTTCAATAAAAATTCCAGACGTGTTGCTATTACGGTTACCTATTTACATAACCTGTCATGTGAGAAATATGTACCTTCGAGGTTCAGGTGCTAAAACTTTATCTATACAGGATTCAATAATTATCTAAGTCCGTCTAAAACCCTGCGCTATAAAATGACTTGAATGAAACCGTTGCTGGCTCTTAGAGTACTAGTAGTCCCTAGATGGTTTAACTTCAGCCCGGTTCAAACGAAAATTGAACTCGTGTTTGATCAACTAAGACCGGTTCAACATTTGAACCCGTCTTACATTTTAAATCCAGTCTCAAATACTTAAGCCTAAAATTGGTAGGCTTGACTCCCCCCACCTGTTATTCGGAGTCAATGTATTATAAGTCCATGTTTTTGTTGTCTTTATTTCACCCCTTTTTGTATTATATAGCGTTTCGTTATAAATACAATCACCAAATGAATAAGTATCGCTTAAAAATTGTTATTCTTCTTATATTAGATTGGTGACCAAACTGTGAGCATTTTGCCAATTAAACTTTAAACTACCCTTCCTACGTGTGGGTGGGAATTCAACCCTACTCTCATTAGTTGCGATATGACATACACAATAAAATAAAACTATTCTTAACAACAAATCTCAAAATGCTGCTTTCTGTCTGGCAAGTGGCAGAAGTTGTTATGCTTCCAACAATTGCAAAATTATTTGAAAAATTATTTCCCAAAAGATTAAAACCGTTGGTTGAAACAGCAGTACAATGTCAAACCATAAATTTGGTTTCAGGGAAAATCAATACACCCATACCCAATATGAACGTCATTATAGTAGGATAGGTCTTGATATTAAATATAGGCAGCATTGTTAGTTGTTGGGAAGAAATTCTCAGTTGGGAAGTCATAAAAATGTTTTATATATAACCACATCTTTGAGCCGTTCTGGTTGTATGGTGTATAAGGTATATGGTATAAGGACCAACATCACAAGTATTCAGTATGTTTGAAACAAAACATGGTGAGTACTCCGTAGTACATTCGTGATTAAGATATCATCGAGATCTTAGCATTTATATAGTAGCCGGCAAAATCAAGAAATATACTGGCAAACATGAAGCTAGACTACACCAAAATGTTAACGTAGAAGCACTTCAATTAGAAGAGAGTCATACCCTTCAAGCTGGTGTAGTATTGTGTTGTGTGTAAAAGCAGAGCATAATGAGTGTCACTTGTGCAGTAATATATGAAACTTAAGGACTCAAGCATTTAAGCATTTAGTTTGAAGATTTATTATTCAGATAAAAATTGATTGTTGGTCTTCAAAGATCAGTTTTAATAGTAGAAATGTACTTATCCACACTGCTGCGAAGAAACCTTTCCTGAAAACAATAATGAGGTTTGCGCAACTCTTTTTACACCGTATAGAGAGCACACGGAGCTCCGCCTTGCAAATACGTCGCTGGTGTGTGAACGCGGCATAAGTAATTGACTTTAATCAAAAATCGCAGAAACTGAATTTTGCTCCTCTAATACGTTAAACGAACCGTTGGGGGTGTTCGAATCGATTACAAAATGAATGAATCAATTATTAATTTGAAATATTAATCATCAATTTACGGAATTATTTACTCCAAGGATTTATCTGCGTAGAAAAGAAAAATGAATAAATCAATAAACGGTGTACCATATAATTTAGAAAATTTGTATTAAATCTCAAATAAAGGGAATACATAATTTTATTTATAAAGCAACAAGAAAAGAGTATAAAAATCGAATAAAATCACAGGAAATATCTCAAAAGTCTTTCTTCGCTCGATCCAACAACCTTCAACCGACAATTGAAAAAACTAAAAGAATGGAAATTAATTTAAATGATAGTGTTAGATATAATTTGAAGGTATTCAAAATTGGTGGTGCATGGAATTATCCAAATAACAAATATTATAGTTTTTATAAATTTTTAATAACAATAATAATGATGGTGTTTAATTTAATGGTAACTGGCTATGTTATATTAAATATACGGAATTATATGGAAATCAGTGAAATATTTGCAGTATTGACTAACACTTATATTGCACTTGTGAAAAATTTAATTTTCCGTTATAAATTTCAACAAATACAAGAATTATTAAGTTATTTAAATCATCACACTTTTCAACCAAAAAATCAACAACAGTTAAAAATTTTAGAAAACTCAATAAAATTATCAAAACAAATGTTTTTGTTATATTTTTCAAGTGGCATTGTAGCTATATTTGCTATGACTTTATTACCATTATTTGATAATGATAGAATTCTACCATGGCCAGCATGGTTACCATTTGATTATCAACGTGAATACTATTTTGAAATTGTTTATTTCTTACAAACGACTGCTATATTGTTTTTTGGATTAAATAATATCGCTGCTGAAACATTTTTTGCTAAAAATATGATACAAATTGGTGCACAATATGATTCATTATACGAAGATATTGTTGTAATGATTAATGATTTAAATCAACAACTCATCGATGATTATCAATATTTACAACAATTATTAATGAATTATGTTGAACATCATCGTATTATTGTTAAATATTCACAACAATTATTACATGTGTTTAATGGAATTATTTTATCACAATTCATATGTTCAATTATTGCGATTTGTTTGACAACATTCATCTTATCAACAGTATACTTTGAATTATTAGCACATTAATTAGTTTAATTGATTAATTAACTAATTTGTTCAATTTGTAGTTAAAGCCGAATGATTTAGGATTTTTCCGTTTATTTTTTTATGAGATTGCTATTTTCGTTCAAATACTTTTATATTGTTGGTTTGGTAATGAAATTACAGTTAAAGTAATTGCAATTTCAATTTTTAGTAACTATTTTTGTTTAAATTAATTAATTTGAAGTTTTTTCAAATTATAGAGTGATAGATTAAGTTATGCTTTCTTCAAAGCCGATTGGACAAATTTGCACCAACGATTTAAGAAAGATTTACTATTTTTTATGATTGCTATCAAAAGACCAATGGTATTAGTCATAGTTGATATAATACCAGTTAATTTAATTACATTTACAGGGGTAATATTTAGACAATACGTGGGCATCGCAATTTTGTATTAATTTTTTATTGTTTCTTCTTTTTCGACTTTTAGATTGTTCGATCATCATATGCATATTTTGCAGCTTTACGGCATTTTCGACAAGTTAAGTAGAAATGAAATTTTGAAAAACTGTTACAGCCTCTTGAAAATTTCTTGTAGTATGCTGATAATGTACTAAAGATGCATGTTCAATTGTCTATAATACAACAGTTTTTCATTAAGAATTAATGCTGATATTTACAAATTGTTTATTCATAAAATGGCACAATTTCAATTAGTTTAACATTAATTGTCTGAATATTTGTCAATTTAATGTTAAAATTTATTATATGTAGAGCGTTATAAATACTAACATGTGCAGCACATTGAAAATAGAAATTTATACAATCCTTGTGACTTTTTGATGACCTAAAAGCGTATCTCCACACGGACACATTTAGCTGGCAACAGCTTCAAATTTCTCACGTAGGTGACAGCGCGGGTCAGCAGCTTTGAGTGCTGCCCACGTGCTCGAGCAACACAGCCAACGCCTGCAGTTTCTTCCATGTAGGACCTCTAAATGAACAAACAAATCAACCAGTCAACGTATTAACATCAGATACAATATGAGGCTATAAAATAGGGAAGAGCATCAGCATCACCCATTCTAATGGGCCCTCCACACGTTACGATTTATCGTACTACACGTTCAACTACAGGTCGTAGAGAAAATCATATGGCTTGCAGTACAACCATTTTCTCTACACACATTGCAACACACCGTATTGCTGCAGTTACGATTACAATCAGAATCATAATAACAATAACAATAATAATAATAATAACAACAACAACAACAACAGTAGCAATGCACTTGTACAATAGAACAGGCGCTTTACCCCCACCGTAACTCGCGCTCAAACACGACCGTTGGTACGATGTTTTATGGGAGCTCCGTACTGCCAAGGATTCGACCATTGTGTACTACAAAGCATACAATTTGCCTCCACACGTTACGATTTATCGTTACTGCGGTATTTTCGACCGATGTTGTACTACGTGTAGTACGATAAATCGTAACGTATGAAGGGCCCATTATACATTAACAAACGAATGTGAAAGTCATGCTCAAGCAGAATTAGATGAATGTCCTTGCATTCGCTTATGTCCAACATATGGTAAACATTTGTGTGCCCGTCCACACTATGCGAACGCAAAGGAACAGTTTCCTTTGGAGTACCGACAATAGGCGACAAGCCGTTCGCCACATTCGTTCGCGTTCGCTTTGCCGTTCATACTTTGTTTGCATTCGCGTTCGTTCGCATTCGTTCGTTACATGTGGACGACACTTTTACGTGTTGGAGCTATTAGTAAATATATGTTTTTTTTTATTGTTTTATACCACTTTCTATCCCATGGTTGAGTTTATAAATCTGGAATATAGTGGTAAAATTGACCACACAATATTAAAACCCTTTAACGACAATTAAAGGGTTTCGTAACTATCAATCGTTAGAAGGATGGAGAAAAGTCCGCACGTGGCGTGGTTACTAACGATGACCAACAATAATTCAGGAAAATTTAGGCACAGATGACTAAAAACACTTGAGAAAATTTTAGAAAATTCAGATCCGACTAGACCTGGACAATACTGAAACAATAATGGAAGACAGGAAATTTGACACATATGCTAAACCCTGATCTTGATCTACATACGGTTAAAATTTCATGACCGGGTCACGTCCAAAATTTCAGCGGAAGAACTCACAGGCGTGAGTCTCCGGTCAATTCGTACCCTACACAATTGGTCTCCAACACAATTCGTCCCCATATGCAATTAGAAAATTATCTTTCCTACAAAGTAACAAATTTCTTAAAGTTAAGGAAATGTTTAGGGAGCGGACTTAGAAGGCTTCCTTACTTATATTTCAAATAAGTTAAGTATATTGTATTTTATTGTAAACTGCTGTAAATTAATTCACAACTTATGGTGAAATACCCTACAATACAAGGACATATACGGAATTTAAACAGCTCCCGAGAGAGTTCTGTTGATTCAATTACTTGTTTGATATTTTGCTGATAAAAGCCCAAATATAACAGTAAAAAATGTGAAACCGGGACACTAACAAATCAAATTTTTCGTTAAATATACTGGTATTTTATGCCCACATAAATTTTAATTCAGTATCACTACTTTTTAAATTATTGTTGTTACTTTCGATAAAGATTATCTATAAATAATTATTGCAATTGCAACTGATTACAATTCAATTTATCAGCTGAACGGTCATAATTTTTGAATCAAGTAGGAATGGAAGCTTTCTATGTCTAGTCTTTAAGCATTATATTAACTATAAGGAATTACTGAGAAATTATTACTCTGTAGGAAAGATATTTTTTTAGGTGTATACAACGAATTGTGTTGGAGACCAATTGTGTCGGGCACGAATTGACCGGAGACCAATTGTGGGAGACGAATTTTCCGGGACGAATTGCAGGAGACTAATTGACCGTATCCCCTGAATAATATAAGGGGGAAATTTGGAAAACAACGTAAATAAAGTTACCGTGGAAATTTACATGTTACAAGTTACAATAGTAGGTTTACTGAGGGAGAATAAAGAGTGGGAACCGGGTATCATAGTTCAACAAAAACAAACACGACCGTGATCATACATGTATAGTTAGACCGTAATCCAAATATTGTGACGAGGAATAGAGAGTTCATCAAGAATTCTTCTATTTCATCAAGTTTGTAAGCTGTCTTATCAAGAATACCACGACTGACTGTGTCTTTTATGTATTTAAACACACGTTTTACAACAGTTCCGTCTGACAACACAGGATTATTTAAACATATAGTACTTACTGCATAAGCTATGTCGGGTCGTGTAGCCATCATCAAATACATCGAACTACCAACAGCTTCTCTGAATGGGGAACCTTCTTTCAAAGGTTCATCATTGAAACTATAATCTTTTTCACGAGACGTTGCTACTATTTTGATTTATAAAAATTGAACCATCATCAACTTTTGTGATTTGTATACCAAGAAAATTGCTTAATTTTCTCAGGATCAGTTACTGATATTAATCCATCATCAACATATATTACAACTTAAGGTTTTGAACCATTCTGAATTCTTGTGAACAAACATAGATCAGCTGTACTGCAACTCATGTTTTCTTCATTCAGAAAATTTACAAAACGTTTATTCCAACATCTTGCAACTTGTTTCAAACCATACAAACTACGATTCAATTTACTTATTCTTCCACTATTATCATCATACCCTTCAGGTTGTTTTATGCAGGCTTCTTTATCTCGTTAACCACAAAGAAATGCTGTTTTTATGTCAAACTGTGACATATGAAGTTTCTAAGAAGCTGTCAGACTTAGAATTACAAATCTTGCTACTGGGTTGAATGTTTCAGAATAACCAATACCGGGTTTTTGAGAGTACCCTTTCGCAATTAAACGTGCTTTGTATCTTTCTATTTGTCCATTTGCTTCTGTTTTCATTCGTAGAACCCAGCGATGTGAAATTATTGTTTTATTTGGCGGTAGTTGAGTCAGTTTCCATGTTTTATTTTCAGCTAATGACTGCATTCCGTCATAGCTGCTTTCTCCAGAAAACAGAACTACTTGATTTCATAGCTTCATCATATGTTTCAGGAACATCACATTCTGCAAACATGACATGATCGAAGAGATAGCTTGGTTTTCAACTTCATGTTGATCTTCAGATTGATCTTCAATACTGTCACAAATATCTCTTAAAGTTTGGTACTAAACAAAATGAAGATCCTTATATAGGGTTCAGTATAGGGGCCATCAAAGTAGGGTCAAAAAATGAAAAGTGCCTATATGCAATCGTTAGTCCAGTTTATTAGAAGTCTTCGATTTTAACTATAACTTTGCTATCAACTAGTGCATCTGTGGCTGTAGTTTCTTTTCTACTAACTAATTGTGTTTTTCATACCTCCATATCGTGCGATATTTTTTTTATAATACAGCTACATTATATTCATAAAGATTCATTGATAGGCAAGTCATGTGACTACTACACAGAGTTGAAACTTCAACTGGAATAAATTCTGTAACTTGAATAAGTGTACACGTAAGTTTCGTTGAAAATGGCGAAACAGGTCAATTTTTGTTTTTGGCCAAACACATTTTAAACAAAATGTTTTTCGTTTCTTTTTACCCAAGTGGACACAATTACCACTAAACTTTTTTTCAAATGTAAAGGTGGCATCATTTGAAAGCTCATTTCGAGTAGAATATTGTCACACCCCGAATCGGTAGAGCCTTTATAGGTAGTATTATTGGGGCATGGTAGTATGACAGTGAGGGTTGAGGACAAGGGATAGTAAATAATACAACTTGTACTTACAGAGACGGAGGTATATTAAGCAGATTAAAAGCCTTCTCGACGGCACTAGATATATCGATATTACACTAACAATCGTTCTACTGATCTCTTAACTACAATAATAATCCTAATCTTATCTAGCATTTATATAGTATGGGAAGATGTACGTCAGCCGGGCGGTGTCCGAACATGTCCCCTTACCATATATGAAAGTCTTAAGGACATCAACAAATATACTCAAGAATTTAAGCATTTAGTTTCAAGATTTATTATTCAGATGAAAATTGATGGTTGGTCATCAAAGGCCCCTTTTAATTGTAAAACAAAAGTTTTTGCCCACATTGCTGTAAACAAACCTTTCCCGAAAGCCCTATAGAGGTTTGCGCATCTTTATTTGGAACGTATAGAGACCGTACGGTGTTTCACCTTTATTGTGCTGATTGTACCGTGCAAGTGCATCACTGGTGTGTGAACACGGCATAAGTAATAGAATTTAATAAAAATCACAGGAACAGAGTCCTGGTATTTTGCTATGTTAAATGGAGCGTTCGGGTGTTTGGGTCGATTACAAAATACAAACTATATTTGAATTATTAATAAGTCATCAATCTACGGATTTATTTTCTCCAAGGTTTCATCTGTAGA
>JAZBGY010001245.1:0-25613 GCA_037414755.1 Lydus trimaculatus | reverse complement strand
GATCCCTATCATAAAATAATTTGGCTTATAAGTCATTTTTCACTATTTCCTGACGGCAACTATAGTAATTGTTTTGATTTTCTGGTTACAGAATAGAGGCGATGGCCAAGGACATTATTCGGTTATCTTACTAAGAAATCGATCATTTAATATTGATTTTAATAAGTAAACTAATACGGTGATAATAAATAAAGTATAGAGATTTAATGCGATCATTGGATTATTTCAATTTTCCAATTATGCAAATATTATCAAACAGTACTACCTTGTGTATATATCATGTAGGTATATGCAACTATTATACAGTTAGTTAATTCGAAATTTTAATTTATTTACATAATAATGTGTAAATAGTTGTTTTAATATGGTTAAGAAATATATATATCGTTTAATTTATTCTATGAATTATTATTTATTGTTCTTTGTTTTATAAAATATCGTTTATATTTCAAAACGGGCACAATTTTATTTCATTAAAATCGCATAAATTGAATGCCTTCAGCAATGCATCTCGGACCATTTAACAATAAAATATCATTTGATGTTATAATTTATCTAAGATTTATTGCATCTACCTTTTATTATAATAATATAGAAGAGCTTGGCAGTTAAAGATCAGAAAACCAATAAAAATACAACATGTTCGGAAAAGTTGCTAACAGACAACAGAGGCGTACCTTTAGATCTTTACTTATAAAAAAATGACAGTTTTGGAAACCAGTAAGCTTTTACTGAAACTAAATTCAACTGTCTCTATGTTAGTCTATGGTGGACTGTAGTTAACCTGAAAGTAATTGAACATCCTGCTTGGACACCTTGACATTTCGTATTTACAAATTCTCGCGGATATCCAGTTACGCCACTGGTTTCACCAGTAATACGGTCTTCCAAGTATACACAGATAGGAAGTTGAATTAATAAAATGTTGATTTAATAAAATATGTGTTGACAATAAACATTCTCGTCTATTTCCAATCGTTATTGTATTATATGCGTGTGTGTGTGTGTGTGTGTGTGTGTATTATCGATAAAATCCAACCTATTCTCAAGTTAATAAACTTTGCATTTTATTATAAGCAATGTATACATAAGTCAATTGCATAGATTTTACAACCATCGATTTCATGAATTACAGGCAGCCATTGGGCGTTAAATAAGTTTATTGTTACTGGTAGTAACAGAATTTATCGATTGTTTGATAGTATAGTATGAAATGTGTTTCCATATGAAAAATTTAACAGGTGTGACTTCATCCGCATACCATTTAACTATGCAACAACACACACAAAAAACAGATTAATTTGTTTATCAAATCGAGTTTCTCGATTGGTAGACAATATATATATTTTATAAAGATGAAGACGATGATGAAGAAGAAGAAGACGAAGAAAAAATTAGGTAAAAGTGGAGTAATCGTGGATTTCTCTCCAGCAATTACATCGATTATCTATAGTGATCTGAAAAGGGAACCCTTTGGCAACCAATTCAACAACAACAACAACAACACAAAAAGATCAGAAATTGTGCATTGTACCGTTAATTTTCTTGTATTATGAGAAATATTCAGATGACTAATTAACAACATACCGAAAATCTTTTGCGACATCATTAATTCACGGAAATTGTTAAAAATATTTGCAAAATATGATAATAACACGTGAGAGAATCTCTATTATAAACCGTGTGAAAATTATTTTATTTTGTCTGCATATTAATAAACAATTTGTATCGTGATAACATTTCTTTTACAAACTATAAGCTTTCTACTGTTAAAATAAGCTAAAAGAAGACGATGATACCGCAATCTAAATATGTGATTTTTTCAATATTGATTTTATATAGTTTAACGTGCGAAATAATGCACGTTAACTAGTATTTTTGTCCTATTATGGAGAAATTGATAAAATTGATATTGTATTGAAAGCGGACAATAGACGACGATCTTGGCTTTTTCTTTATTATTATTATTAATGTTATTATTATTTATTTTGTAAAGAAAGTCCGATCAAAATCGACTAGCCATTGTCGAGAGATTCTTAATCAAGGTGAAAATACCGTTAATATTTAACGAAATTTCCCACGATTTTGCAAAAATTTTCTATCATTACCCTTCAGTCTAACAACAATTAGACAATTTGCCTTAAAGCAGAAAAATTCAGACAAATTAATCGACCCATTTCTTTTTTTGTTTCACTGTTTATTAGACATAGAACATGATAAATTAATAAAAATTCACAATGGGCCATGGGCAATTTTCGAAACAAAATCTCTTTAGACAGAAAAAAAAAGATTCTTTGTTTTTTTTTTTGTCAGCATCATACCGAGATGATAAATCGAACTTTGAAATTTAACTTTCACTAAATCAGTGGAAGAACAAACAAAAAAAAATGACACTGATCTCAATTTTTTGATTAAGGACACACATATTATTGTTATCAAATCGTACTTAAAACCGTTTTTTTGATGTTGGATTAATTTAAAAATTATTGGGGAAATTGTTGTGTTTAAAATAACGAAAACGTGATAGGGTTAAAAGTATGTCATGTGGTTGAAAACGTGTACAAAACTGATTCGTATAATCCAGAAAATTATGTATTATTAACATAAATTACAGCTTTCATATATTTATATCTCACCTGTATCAATATGTATCGGTTTTATGTGAAGATTTTCTCAAATTTACGCAAAAAAACACGTTCAATAACAATAAGGAACGTTTCATAAAATACCTACATATACATAAAGCGTATATTGTTTAAAAATAGAATAAAATTGCATAGCATATAATTATGGAAAACCTTTATTATTAAAAAAAAGAGCAATAATTATAATAATGATGTAGAAGATAAATGCAATCCAGTTGCAACATTATTGCAATTGCAACATTTTCAGTTACAAAGAAGAAGGTTTCGAGAAATTACATTATAATCATCATCAGTGGAAAAGGGCAGTTCTAACAACGCCCAATAGAGCATACAATGATTCAACATTAAATTAAAAGCCGATTTGATATCATTATTCGTCTATCAATTAACAAATTCATTAAAAACATACATCAACTTTTGTTTTTAATTATTTATCCATTAATTATGATTATTGGCAATATTCATTACTTGACTTTCACGGGTTTATTTTTGTGAGACAATTATTTTTGAAATTTGCCGACTATAATAGAACCAATTATATCTTTTTTAAACAGTCATTAGTTCTCATTTAAGTTGATGAAATAAAAGAAAATATTTGATACAAATCTGTCTGTCAGAGAGATAGAAATTTTTGGCAATGTGTCTACATGTCAGGCTTTTTTTTCTTCTACAAAACGTCTACCTTATAATATTTCTTTTGTTATTGTTGATGTTGTTATGTTTAAATCAAATCGTAGGAAACAATTATTAAAATTGCCGACAGCTTTATCGATAATAAGAGCAAAATAATATAATCATTGTTCCTGTTTATTTGAAGTAAAAGTTGAATATCGCCTACATGATAAAAGATAAAATTCAATAAAATTGTGTCATCTAGAATTTTGAAAATACTATTGCAATCAAACAAGTTATATCTAGGTATATGTGTGTGTGTGTGTGTTAATAAAGTAAAAGTGAATTTTCGTAATTTTGAATAAATAAATAATTGAATTGCAGAGAGATTGATAATAAATTTTGACACCTACTTGAATAAATCGTGATAATTACAAGAATTTTTTTTTTTGTTAAATAGAGACCAATTCCGTAAGCTTTCAATTAAATCATTTTTATAGTAAGTTTCTCTTCTTCTAAATCGTCCCCCATTGATTTCCGACTAATTGCAAATGTGGGCAATGTGGGTGGTATCTTTAATAACTACAAGCTGCAGCAAGGCCATTCTATCATAAATACACGTAAATAGTGAATTATCGACATTACAATTTATTTATAAACTTCTGTTTATACCGTAATTGCTTAATTATTCGTCGATCTGTTGGTTGTATTGTTGTTTTATTATTGAATAAAACAACATTGATCAAAAGGTGTAATCTTTATCAAGACAATAGTAGTGAAAGGTGACATAACTACACCACCATATTCATTAAAGTTTATTATTGTTAATTTATTTTTTATATTGTCAAGAATCTACATAAACAATTATATGAGTCTGTACCGTGATGGATTTGTGTTATGTCAGAATATTGAGCAATTAGTTTGACTTTCAATCACAATTTTTTTACTTTCGACAATTGTTCCATTAAATTATGATGAAAAATGATTGTCCTCAATTTAATCGTGCGTATTACTGAAATTTTCACTTTCATCTAATGAAGTTTACATAAAATTTCTAGTTGTAATCTAAACTATAAAGTCTGTTTACATTCATTCGGTTGACTTGACCTAAAGACTGTAGAGAAACCACAATAATCAGAGAAGTGGTGCTAAAGTTTAACTGTTTGTATTATAAAAAGTGCTTAAACACTAATTAAAGTGATTTAATTTGCAATTATTTAAAAAAAAAACAACTGTTAATTCAAGGTTTGTGTATAATCTTTAATGTTTTAATGGCATACGATGAGAAAATTCTTCTATTACAAAATGCTTGGTCTTTAATCATTTCTAAATATAAATCCGTCCTTGTTTAATGAATGAAATTGATTGAATGGAAATTGAACAAATGAAAATGAACGAGTCTAAACATTATTATGAATCCGTCATTATAATCTGAAAATCACCTGTTGAACTCAAAGAGTTTATAATTCTATTTTAACCATACACAACAACAACAACAACAACAACAATCGCCAATGTGTCTGACCAGTTAGGGCACATTCTTTAGTCTGGATCAGCTTAATACATTTCTTCTTATACGTCTTTTTCTCGACTTATAACTCTGACTCTGAAGAGGTCAAAATCTTCAATGATTCATTCATTATTCATTCTAACGATTTTCATTCTTTTTCAACATGTATATAAGAAAGAAAACAACAACAACAACAACAAATTAACCAATAAACCGCTATAGTAATTTACTACGATGATTGAAAATTGTACACTTTCTTATTGATTTCTTTTTCGAATTGTGTGGCCGGTCAGAATTATTATCCAAAAAGTGAATCTTTCATTGATCAAAAAAAAAATTCCTATTCTAAAGAAGGTAGTTATAAAAAACACCGGCACGTACAATTCAGGTTCAAGTTTCCGGTTAAAGTATAGATGATGAATGAATCATACACAAAACTCAGTCAACAACAACAACAATACTAAATTGAAAAACCAACAAGATACTTGTGTAGCACATCCGGAACTTCTTTATCTTATTCTCTCGATTGATTGGAATAAGGAAGCCAACAACAAGGAGTTTAAATCAATTACCAAATAAAAGAAACGTATTGATAAAAATTGTTCAAACCACAAAACCTAATTTGCAATAATCTCGTTAATTATATTTTGGATTGTTGAAGAGTGAAAAGACCTAATTCTAAGATGAATATTTAAAGAAATCGTCGATTAAATTAAAGAAATCAGTGGTTTTATGAATTCGGTCACGAATCGTTTCTACTAATGTTGTGTGTTTTTTAAATTAAATAGACAATGATTTTGCAGAAAATTGTACAGAGATAAAAAAAAAACAAATAAGAAAAAGAAAGTCTACTACATACGTGAATTAATTAATATTTTCAATAATAGACGAGATACTAACGAACGGAAATACCTCTATTTATCAACAATTTCCATTTAATATTTCACTTAAAGCTATTTTATAATTTAATAATAATAATAATAATAATAACAACAACAAAAAGAGGAGCAACATCTAATAGAATTTTCATAAAACTAGATTTATTCCAGTAGTAAAAGATTATAATCAAACAACTGATTGACGTTCAGGTCAATTGAGGTCGTTCTTCAAAAGCTCTTTCTTTCTATATTCCGCCTTTGACAAACGTGAGGTAATTGCCAATGAACAGCACGTATCGTTTAATTTATGCAAATGGCAATAGAGAGAGAGTCTAGGAATCCTAGCTAGGCAAAGATGATGATGATGATGATGATGATGTAGAGATCAACATTTAAATATTCTGTTGTATTGTCAACCGTTGTCCAGGTGTGTTTTGATATGCATTTCAACGTACACGGTGCTCTCTCATATCCTGGACAATTGAATTTAACCAGACAAAAAGATTTCAAACTTGATAATATTACAGACGTTGTTGTTCTTATGAATAATTTCTTGAATCATATTCCGGTATTTGTTATTTTAAACAAAAAAATCAAGGCAAACTACGCAATAATATTTATTAAAACTGAAAAACATAAATTATTTCCATCTATAGTGCAACAGAGTTAATTGAAATAGGACGAACACGTTATTAGAACACTGCAAAAACAAGATTTATGCTATTTACGATGTATTATAGTTTTTGATTTATATCGATGGCAGGCGGTAAAACCTAATGGAAATAATAACTGCACCAAAACAATAGACCATCATTTTGTCATTAGATGCATGTTGTTAAAATTCTTCACGTTTAAATGGTTTACTAACATAATTTCATTTAATATGTCGACGAAAAATTGTTGTTAATACATCGTCAATAATGAATTTTCTTCAAAGACAATGGGCAATGGCCTTATGAATTAAAGATTAAATACCGCATCCGATCACTGGCCCCTGAAAATCGTAGAAAAAACCGTTTAAAACTCATTTAATTTCAACAACAACAACAACAACAACAACAAAAAAACAGTTTTTTCTCTAATTTTCTTCTTTCATTCGAATTAGTTCGTAGGTGTAATTTATTTAACATACTCGTCCATTTTGCTGTGTTGTTATAAGTTCAAAAACAATCCTAAACATCCACTCGTACTGACGTTTATCGCAACGTTCAAGGTAAATCGAGCTATTTCAAAGGTAATAACGTTGGTCCGGTTTTACAACCAACAATAATTGTTTACTCAGTCTTTACAGGTCAATATAAGAGGTCAAATCTGTGGGTATTATACTTTTCTTATGTAGGAAAAATATTATAGAAAACATACAACAATACATATAACAACGCGACATAGAAATCAATCTGTACGATTAGTTGCTAGAATACTGTTTCAGTCAACCGGTTGGTTGCTGTAATGTTTCATGTATATAAATTTTACAGTTAACGATTCATGGAAATCCATACTTATTGTTAGTATTGTTGTTTAGGACGATTTCAATGATTTATTGTTGAATTTATTGAACAATAGTGAGTCGGGTTTTTTTATAATAATCTTAATCCGGTGTGTTGTTGTTGTTTTTGTATTGAAAGAGGAGAATATTGTACAGTCTATGACCCTTTTCTTTGTATTAATCGACAATTGTTTCAAAGACAACAATAAAGGGAATTAATATGGAAAAACTTATTAAATTGACACTTTTTATAGACATCATCGCAATGTTGAAAAAAATCAATTTATATCGAAGCTAAATATAATAGCCGGGGAGATGATTAAATTAAAATTGAATGAAACTGACACACACTGTGTATCCTCATTCTATCAATCAAAATTAGGGTCAGCGACTGGCGAAAAGTAAAATTCATCGATTATTACGCTCCCCCGCTTCTAAAATTTTATAGAAATCCTCCTTTTTTTTCCAACATTACAATATAAAATCCAATCGACAATCCAAATGCAATTGCATTGTTGATTCAATCAAAGGCAGAAACGTTACTACAGCCAGCCTACAAGGAGAGATTCATGTTATTGCATGAAGCTGGACCACCCGCAAATATCTATGGAAGAGATTATAACTTGACGGTTTATTGTTATTTTATTTACTTGCCACACGGGTACTTGAGAGGAAACGCCAATATCCAGTCGTTTCTATTTCTATAATTTTATAGCTGTACCACCAGTCGTCAACAAATATGATAAGCTAACATACTGCGACAGACGTATAAGACGGCTGGCTGGCTCTCTAGACGTAGAGCTCGCTCATCATATAAAGAAGAATAGTTCAAAATTTAAATTAACGAAGAAACAGGCTTCGAGAAGCACGATTTTTAAAAAAATTCGGACAGTTTTATCATTGTGATAGTTTTGAATAAACCGGATTTTTATAAGAGCTAAGTCTAGCGAATTTCGTATAGTTCAAGGACTGATTTTTTAAAATTGTTCTTCTTCATCTTCCCAGTCCTATCATGACACTAGAAATGAATAAGTCAAATTTATAACGTACGCTGAAAGCGCATTCTATAATCTATCAAAATCCCGGAATCCGTATTTTTGAATTAAATTGCATTTTGTTATTCGAGTTATTGTTGGTTTGAATAGATTTACGAATGAGGAAAACCGTTTAAGCCAGCCTTAAATCTAGTGATTTTCATAAAAATGTCATGTTGTAATATCGTATTTAACGGTTTAGTTGAAATTAATAAGCATATTGTATTTTCCAGAAGCATAACGAAAACGAAACTAACAGTAGAATTTATAAGATTTAAAAGATCATTGTGTTGATAAAAATAATTAAATATAAAAATAATAATAATAATAAAAATCCATAAAGTAACGGTTATTTTCTCATTTATTCTATCATAACATTTTAATTTTACAAAAACTGAAAACGAAGCGGAAAAAAATGAATTTATTCATTCACACTAATGAAGTTGATGAGCTTCAAAGATTTATTTTATAACAAAAACCAACACTTTAGAGAAACTCGTGAAAACCAAAAGACATTTATGATGCTTCAATATTCTCCGTTAATTCTACGTTTCGCTAATCTTATGATTCATAGAATTGTGGAATACAATAAAAAATAAAAGTGGTTTTCTTGTCCATAAAGTAGATCATTATCGTGTATGCGAAACTATGAATTATTCATTGCGTCTACTTTTGCTTTTCAGAACCATTGCCAAGGTCAGAGGTAACTGAACTGAA
The DNA here is from genome assembly GCA_037414755.1 of Lydus trimaculatus. NCBI lineage: Eukaryota > Metazoa > Arthropoda > Insecta > Coleoptera > Meloidae > Lydus > Lydus trimaculatus. The sequence goes on along the minus strand of JAZBGY010001245.1, from coordinate 16,731 downwards.
ATTGTTGGCTGAAATATTCGACGACGATTATTGTGTGTATGTGTGTGTGTGTGTATCAATACAGTTATAATGAAAAATTGTTGATTGTTAATAGATTTATTATACAATCGACAGCAAATTCCACATATCTATCTATTGGCCAATTTCAAAATTATTACTACATCAATGGAACGCAAGCTTATACATACTTATATAGAATCGCCTACATTTAAAATGGGCTTGTAACATAGTTTACCTGCAAGATTGTGGTCGTATATGAAATTTATTATTAGCATATGAAGTTGTTGTACTGTATGTACAGTTGGGTGATTTACAAGAATTTTCATGTTACGTAATTATGGAATGATACAGCATCATTGGTATCGTTATAAAAGGGTTGTATAGTTGTATAAAGACAAGTAGGCGACCTCATTCGAATTACAAAAAACGTACATACCTCGTCTTAGAAATAAAACAATCAAATTATAAAGGTGTATGCATATGAAAAGATAATAACTATTTATTATTAAATCACATAATGGAAGCACTTGAACTCGGAAAATATGCATCTATTCATAGTCGGCTAAAAATATTCGCCTTTGAGGTCATTATACGAAACTTCTTAAATTCTTCAGATAATTATATTTGTGAACACACACACATTGACGTCTATTAGATGTAAAAATTGTTATAGAAACAAAAAAATCAAAATACTAATCGATTTTTAAATAAAATTTTGCAGTTCTTGCAAATAACATCATTACAGTTCTTGAAATAATCAAAAAAAAACTATAAACAACAAATTGAATTAACATGTAATTTAATCAAGCATAGAAAGAAAGGTCAACTGTATCAACAAGTTAATGTTTTACAACTACACCGTTACAAATTACATTATCTTCAAGAAAATGTAAATGGTAACGCTCTAAGTGTAGTGGATAATAACTAATACAATCAAGAAATGTTGACAATTTCAATTAGATAGATTTTTAGTAATTTTCGACAACAAACCTAGATTTCAGCAAAATCTAATTGTAAACTAAAACATTTTCCACGTTTCCATTATCGTAATACTTCCATGTCCGTATAGATTAAATTACGGGAAAAAAAGCAAAATGAAAGCCAATACAAGGAAATGTGAAGACAGTCGGATTATTCACTAGTTTGTCTGTCTGTATAACAACGTTTAACTACTTATACAAAACCTCTAATCCTGATGCAATTTGCCGGCTACAAGAAATTAATTTTGAATTGTTACAAAAAAAAACCAATAATAAGCGTGTTAATATATTGATTTTTTGCAACATTCATCCAATTTTTCTATTCTCAAACTGTAGATATAAAAAATTAATTGATATTTCTCAAATTTCCATCAACAAAATTTTTATAACTTAAAATCCTGCAATAGCCTTGAATGTTTCCTGTTGTCAGTTTGGCTCTACGTATAAAGACTAAAATATAGGGTGTTTAGACTATAAAAATAAGGGTGGAATATTTTGTTGAATTTTCCTCAACTTTGTCTCACACAATTTGGGTTATCTTCACTCGAAAATTTGGAGCAGATGGTTGAATTTTCGTTGAAACCCACCAAATTGAACAGCTGTTCGACAAATATACAATGTATATTTGCCAAATTCTACCTATATTGTGGATAAATTTATTCAATTGTGTAATAAATTTATTGCCTGATATTTGTACAAACAATTTCACTTTTTGCCCCCAATATTATAACAATAAATAATAATATTTGAAGGCTGTACAAGCACGGAAGAAGTGTTGAAAAATTAAAAATCACTAATTTATCATTTATTATAATTAAGAATTTTTTTATTGTTATTGTTGGCGGATTTCTTTGTTTTATTGTAGTCGGATCGCACCTTGACGAGGGCAAAAAACTGTTAAATAATGCAAACTCCCATATGTTTTTTTCGGTTTTTATTCAACCGAACCTTGAATTTATTCACGTAATTATTCATAAATAGTCGAGTAATTATAACGATTTTTTCTACACAACAAATTGATCAAAATTATTCTTGATAATTTGATATATTTCACCCGGATAATCGCATAATTAATCTAAAAACGCTTCTTAGAACACCTCGATCGTTCAACTTGTCCCCCAACTATTTTGTTATAAATTATTGATTGGTATTATGGAACGTGTTGAATCTTCACATGTATTAGAAGAAATCCCAAACACACCCATATGCATGTTGAAGAAAAATTTTTGTTTTTCAAATTGATGGTCAATGTTGAACATAAATCGATTCTCACACTAATCTTTCATATACTGTTAGAATCGTACTATTTTCAAACTTGTTTTATGGGTTTTTGGCTACAAAAAAAAATAAAAATAATTCTCAACCAATTTCAATTGATGGAATTTAAAAATAGTCGGACCTTGAGGTGTAATTAAGCCTTTTTTGTAGAAGATTATAACATTGGTATCTTTATTGGTAGTCAGTGAAAGCTTTTCTTCTATATGTATTATAGTAATTATTACTGAATAGAAGAAGAAAAAAAAATTATGAAAGAAATGATGACACAAACTTTAATAATACTGACACTTTGCTTCTAATTAATTCAAATTAATTCAAAAATCAACTCAATTCTAATCAGTCAATTCGAGTGTTTCAAGTTTCTGTGTTCAATGACCATTCAATAAATCGAAAAATATAGTCTGTTCAAAAACGTTTTTGTGAAAGTGTGAATCTTGAAGATTTTGAAAATTGATAAGACAGCAGCTTGAATTTTCAATAGTTGCAATAACAATTTCCGGTATTGTTAAGTTAAAACAAAACAAAAATAAAATAATGAACAATGAAATAAATTATCCAGAATATTGTATCTTTATAACGAAGGTCGAAATGGTAAAGTTCATAAAATCTTATAAAAACCAATTCATAAGTCAATATTATAATAACACAAAGACAGATATTAATAGTATTATTGAGATATAATGTTTTATATATATATAAAAGAAGAATTATAGTGACAAAAATTAATTAGTTGTTTGTCTTTGAGGAGAAAAAGAATGATTTAGATTTATGTAATAATTTACCAGTTCAATAATAACAATAATAATAAAGTTAATAATAACAATTGTTGGGAAAATAAACAATCAAGATTACAATAATGAAGTTGATCAATCGCTTATCGTTTCGTAATTTATCTGCGGTCAATTATATTTTGATAACATTAAATTGACAATAATTACAATAATATTATTGTATCTCAAATAAAATAAATAAATTAATTATAAAAATATATATAACATACCTCTAATAAAACTTATCCAATAAATTCAATACGAATGTACTTAAAAATTAAATTATAATCACTGACACCCTAATTCAAAGATCACCAATAACTAAATTAGAAATTTGTCAAAAATTTCACAACACTATTTGTTCGATTTTAATGTTTACCACACAATTATGCTAATCGATTATAATTAAAAAATTAATCCTAAAATTAATATCGTCTGTCTGTACTGCAGAATTAATAATAATAATAATAATAATAATAAAGAGCTTCCGATAGAGAAAGATCAGATCGTTGTTCACGAAACGCTTTCAACGAAGCACACAACGCTAATGGTTCAGCGATCCTGTCTGTTGTATGGTTGGTTTGGTTTGGTATAGTTGGGGACCCCCGTGTCGTTGTACATATAGTCGTCCACTATATGTGTATTTCACTCTAAACACAGTGGTTCTCTGGGAGGCTGAGATCTAGAGGAGATTGTGTTGTGTTGTGAATACACACACACATTTATACAGATATAGACTCTACTATAGTCGTCGTGAAACGGCGCAACAATGACCAGATTTCTTCGTGTTGTATTCTTCATCGTCTTCTTCTTGTCGTCGTCGTCACTGTTGTCATTGTTGTTTCGTTTGTTTGTTATATCCCCCACAAAGCTGGACAAAATGCGGTCTTCAGGTCCCTAGAGTCTGTGGATGATAGTAGTAAAATAGACAAGAAACAGACATCCGATCCTGAGCTTTCATCCAGTGGCGCAACATTAACATTTTGCTTGAGTGGTTTTAGTTGTTTGACAAATCATTCAATTTTAGCAATTCTTGAAACTAAAGTTTTGGGTGTAAGGATGAAAGCACCACAATTTAGTCTCTGATTTTTATAAACTGCTATACTTTATTACAAATTATCAACTTATCAGAAGGCACACTGCATCTCTCCTTGGCTACTTTAATCTTCTAATTATGTACTTAGACCGATTATTATTGATAATAGTAATTGCTAGGTGAACACCCTCAGGATCCTTTTCGTACGCAGGTCTGGACGGGTGCTTAGTTACACCACTGTTTTTATATCCTAATACTGTCGGGAGACGAAATCAATAAAGAAAAGTTCCATTTCAAAGTTGTTTCGTGGATTCTTTTTAGTTCGAAAGACAAATTCTGTAATTTTAAAGATTCAATGTATTGCAAAACTGGATTTTTCAAGAGCTTTTCTATGATTTATGTTCTGTATTCAAGTTGAAAATCAATATTTTGCAATTCGTAAAACTGAAGTTTACTCTTGAATTTTATATCATCGAATGCATAAATTTTTCATCACACACAAATGGAGAGTAATATCAAAACTTCTATAAAATTCCTATTGATCCTACTCCAGACTGTTTTATTTTGAAAATTTCCGTCAATTAATTTACTTTCTGCTAAAGAAAACATTTCCGCCAATGCAGTTGACTTCAAACGATATTTACTGTTAAAACATTAGAAAAACGAAAACGCATAACAGATACATTGATTGAAGGAAATTCAATTCATTAAGTACACAAAACTTAGAATTAATATTTACAAATGTCAAATTTGAGGCAGTTTTCTTTTGGCTTAAACATCACAAAGTTGAAATTCAATCTAGTCTTGACCGAAATAGAAATTTCAAATTTCATCCATGGCAGACGTTGACAGAAAACTTTATTAATTTACTAATCTTCAAAAACACGTAGATGTACTACGTTTCAACGATTTTAACAACCGTTTGTACAATTTCTCGAATCATTAATCAATGCAATTATATTCCAACTTAACTATACTAAATGAAACAAATAAATACATATATGTACGTAAATAGATGTATATTTTAACTTCATTGAAAGTGCTTGTTTATTTCACCTATTGGTTAGATTTTGCAGATAGTATTCATTTTTCTGACAGGAATAAAAGTTAGATTTTATCTTCAACTATATCTATTTTAAAGTGACATCGGATATAATTCAACTTATAGTTCTGACAGTATCTCGCTCTTCTATTTAACTGTGCTGCTTGCAAAAAATATAGAATTCTTTCTTTACTATGTTGGAATTAGAAACAATTTTCCGGAAATTATTTACACGTTAATTGACTACATAGAATTTCCGGCACACTAAATTCTATAATCTCAAAATAAAATTTGCACAGTTTGAATTTTATTAAAATAGATAATGGTATTTCCTAATCGCATTCCAACAACAGCTGTTCAGTTAATAATAGAAACATAAATCAAAAACTGAAAATAGAATAATTGGGTTACGTGAAAGATGATGGATTATCGTTTGATCAATAATCGATTTTTTGACATTTTTGCAAAACAAAATACAGTAATTTGTTAATTAAATTTTCCTGTAACATAAATCTCCATAGTTTGCATTTTCAAAACAATTTTGGCAACAAGACACACATCTACCTGTTGTAAATTTATAATAAAGACATACTTGCTGGAATTAAATTTATCTTGACGTTTTAAAACAAATGCTTCTACCCTATAAATAGCATATATCCTAAATTCCATTAGATTGAATGCTGTTAACCGAGAAAAAGATTCGAGTACTTTAGAATTTCACGAGTCATAAATTTCTGTTTTTTTTTTAAATTTATTTTTGCTATTAGTTGTTGAGAATACAATTAAATTTGCACAGAAAATATAAATAGAAACAAACTGTTGATTAAAAGCCACTTCATCCGAATCTCTATTTTCAGAATGAATAATAAATAATTAAGTCGAGCAGTTTATCAATCCTCCTTTCAACTATACCACAAACCCTTCTATAATAACATTAAAGCCTATTTTTATTTCTCATACAACTGATGCTCCATTGTCTGTTTAGTGTTAGTTTGTGGACCCTTAATTTTCGCCTATCAAACCAGTAGAGATGAAACTCTTCTATACTCTGACTATTTAGATTTTTCAACTTGACTTTTACACGAGATAAAACGATAGTGATACGGTAACATAATCTGGAACTATTTGCTATCGGTTAAAAGTTTGTATGAAATTACCCTATTGGGTTTCTTTAAATGTTTTAACACTTTTGTTAGAAACAACGAAATCTACGCCACTGGTTTCCTTTAATTTACAGAATGAAAAGGGTGAAAATACACAGACATGCTATAACAATGTTGGTTATGATTGGTTTAGGAAATAGACACTTGAAAGTTTACAGGGGGAGAATTGTTTTGGCCTGACAATCACCAGAAATTGGCTGGGTTGTTCGTATTGATCAATCATTTTATGTTGTTGTTGTTATTATTATTAAACCCTTATAAAAAACCGAATAAATCCAGTAGTCAAATTAAGTGAAATTTTAGAAAACACGCAACAAATCTAATCAATTAAAAACAGTGAGACTATAATAATAAATGTAATAAATGTAGAAAATTTAGGTTCCCATATAATCAAAACACTATCTCCTATATATCCTTCAAACATTAACTAACCAACAATAGTAATGTAGTTTATACACGCCATCATCTGTCCGAAAAACTAAAAGGGCTGCCTTTCTCATTTCTTTATAGGATCATTAACGTCAAGATCACTATTTTAACTCGACAAGTCCGGAATATTACTTGGACCTATCTAGACTTAGCTGGAGGCTAATAAGAAGTAATACCGTTATTATTGAATGATATCAAGAAATAAACAACATTTTCCGAATGCAGTTGGGGGCGACAAATGATCCTATATGTAATATTATATTGGAATTTATTATTTTTTTATAAGAAATTATATTGGTAACAACAAGTTCTCTGAACTTGATAATTTTTCTCCACAAAAGAAAAGTTGTTGTTTGTTGGTTGGTTCGTTCGTATATTCATAAATCAGTGCATACGATAAAAACGACCTACAGTTTTAAAATTAATATGATATATTGATCAACTATATCCATCCTAACTGACCAATTTTTGGTAATTTTGAGATAAGATTGATAGCCGGATATGTTGTAATACACTTGTAATTCCATTAACCTGTTTCACAAATAAATGAAAAATTACAAAAATTTCTATTATTTCAAGAAGAATAATTCTTCGGTAACAGAATAAGAACAATCTAATCACATTAAATGGAATCATATTACGTTTGATATTAGATTGGAAATTTATGTTGTGTAGCGAATTTGTTGCTATAAAATCTGGCCTTAATTGTTAAAAATCTAATTGATACCCTTATGTTTAGATTCAAGTTGAAAAAACGTTCTTGTTAGTTAGAAAATCTACTTCTGGGTTATAGGAAACAATTTGGGTTTCATTCACTTGTATTAGAATAAAATCAACATTAAAGTGTAAGCCTACGCTTTTCTATAATCTCCAATCGAACATAATTTGGATCGTTTATTTTACATAGCGACTATTACTGATTTTAACTAAAATTAAAGATACCGATCAGTGCATTAGGCAGAGTAGGCGCCAGCCTATGGGCCCCGCGACAATGGATAAACTAATATTGAATTGATTTCGAACGAAATTTGCAATCAAACTTTTACATTATTTCATCAGATAGTGGTGGGCAACTTTTACCTCTATCGCGCCTTTATTTGTCGCTAGTTTCCACATGCATTATTTCTAATCAATAATAATAATAACGTTTTTTCGCCTAACCCATATAAAAGTAAGTACTTTTTCGCCGCAGGTCTCAAAATACTCACATTTTTCTGAAACTAGACTTGGTTGCCATTGGAAACGGACGTAAAAGTAGTTTTACATCCACTACCAACTATGAAATGAATAAAAGGACACGTAAAAAAAATTAAATTGAGCTTGTTTGTAAGGTTGTTCTGTAAATAAAAAATCGGTTGATTAAATTACGAATCTAGGTATAGAGAGATAATCTGAGAAGGAAGAGATCCCAAGATTTTGTTTGCCTAGGAGCTCCAATAAGGTTTAATCCGGCAATGATTACGACTTGTGAGTGTTGTTAGACACTAGAATAACTGTAAAACACAAAAAGTGAATGAAATATTCAAAAGAAGGTGCTTTCACAAGCCTTACAAAGCGGAAGATCCAACTGTCATACCATAATGGCAGATACAATATGAAGATGTTCAGCAGTATTTGTTGAGTGAAGGAATAGTGATGCAACGTAAGACTACTGTCGAGGATTAGTATAAATATTGCAGTACAGCAGGAAACGTTTGGTTTGCTTTGCACAATTTTTGAATTGAATTGAGCAAAAGTGCGCCCACATAATGAGTGAAGAAGACTGCTGAAAATCCTTCGAAAATTGATCGTCATAATGTTGTTGTTGAATAAACGTGAGTCTATTATAAACAACGAACCTTTGTAGATAACACGTGACAACTCAACATCCATCATACAAATCGACTAATTAAAACTGGAAACGTAATGTTAATAAATAATAATTTTGTACTTTTATTAAATAAAATAATTGGCACAATTCCCATTAGAAAACTTAAAGGTTATTCTCTAAGGTTATTGATTTATGTTCAATTGACATCAAATTAATAATTTTTATATGAATTTTACAACAATTTTCCAATGTTAGAACAATACACTACAATGTTCTACTTTTATCATAAAATGTCATGAACTAAATCATTTACAACAATTCCATTAAAGAATTTGTGTTTTCCTATCATAAATACACAAAAATTTCATTCTTTCACTACATCGGCTAATAACCTTAATGAATGTTTGAATAAATAGGCAAAACGATAAGGCATACACAACAACGGTCCATTTAAAACTATTACACTCTTAACCTCAATGCTGTAAGATATTATGAGACAAGAAAATAGGCCTAAAGGCCTAACATAACGTTATTATTGCTTACATGCACTTGGATATGCAATAACAGAGTGTTTCCGTATGTTTACAAGAAATTTCCAACTCGATAACATTTTTAATTAGTTTGTTTTCAAAACGAGAAGAAGACGAAGAAGAAAAAGATAAAATAGAAAACTATTTGAACAAGAATTACTATTGTCGTTATCTCTTTCATTAACATTAACGATGAGAGAAATATAAATAGACGATGAAGAACAAAAAATAGACGAGTGACGTGAGAATCTTCCACGTAATAACTTGATTCTGGAAGAGATCAATCATATAAAGTCGATACTAAACATTGTTTGCCTTAAGTACGATTTTATGTGTGGTTTAAGTGGTAATATGTGATTTACAGGGTGGTTTAAAGTGATCGATCGATTGAAACTACCTTTTCTTCTCAAGGTTCCCGTGTCTTTTTTCCGTCATTCTAAAGATTAAAACGACTAGATAAAGCAACTCCAACCACGGGTGGTCTCAGACTTTGCCTTTTAAATAGTCTTTCGTTTTGGTTGTTCATTATTTTATATCAGCAGGGACGTTTCTTCGTATCCCTTATTTGTGTTTCTTTCGTTTGGCAAGATAATAAAAAAAATCTCAAGTTTTAAATTAGAAAAAACTTCCCAATTGATTCAAAACAGATTAGTCTAGGGTATAGATTATTTGTCAGGCGCCCCTTTAATGTTTAAGTGCTACACATATGGTACCTACCACTCATAATGTATTCTCCATCAACGCTTAACACGTTTTAGCTACAGTTCACGGCCCCAAAGTGCAACTCAACCATAAATATAACCATAAAACGTCTCCCCACACCCACCTTCACATCTCATTACAACAGAAGAATTTTTTTGTTATTTTGTTTGGGTTTATGTATATGCCGTTACCACCCGCGACTCTACCTGAAATCATCCACTATAGAGGGAAGAGTGCCGCTGTTGTATATATATACCTCAGTCTCCTCCTTCTTGTCTCTTACCCCCGAAATTTACTGCTCATAAATAAAACCCGAATATTTTGACAGGCCTTTTAATGTTTATAAGTGGCGGTATAATTCAGCATCTCATATCTTTCTAACAGGTTAATTTTTTTTTGTTTGTCTTATTTATTACGTCAAGTCAGGAAAGGAGGTGTCCCTTTGTAAGTGTGTGTGTGTGTGTAGAGTGAGACGCCGTGGCAGGTTTTGTTGGTTTTTCAGGGGGTTAAAGGCGGTATAATGTCCCAACTATCAAACAATAGGAGACCATAGTCATCATTAGTTTTTGTTGTTTATTGAAAAAGTAAACGAGGAGGAAAATAGTGGGATATAAGAACCAATTTCTTTCGTTAACAATTTCATTTCGATGGTTCTTTTAAGTAAACGTAATAATGGAAAACTGGTAAAAGAACGAGCCAATTTCCACGTTATGTCAGATTTAATTGGTACTCTAGAGAACTAAATGCAACTGTCGTAATCTTCATAGTAGACCAATTAGACCAATAAAGGCAATAAAATTACTGTTAAAACTTGTCTGGTATGACACTAATTAAACTAGAAAGAAAATTGCATCGTTTCTATCTATATAAACTAATAGAAACACAAAAAAAAGAATGAATAAAAGAAAAATTGGATAAATTCTCAAACTAGGTATAATCGACTAGCTATTTTTGATTGCTTGTATATCTATTTAATAAAAAAGACATCAAATAAATACAGTTTATCACAACTAATACAAATTAACAGTTAGAGAACTTGTATAAATGAATAACATCCGGATGCTGTGTAATAGTGTTAATTGGAGGCGGTTAAAATTTTGGAGACATTCTATCAATAAAAAAACGCATTAAGTTCATTTGTGATTTATTTTTGTTTATCAAATGTTGCAATCGAAATAGGATTCGAATTTGGAAATTGGGTTGAATACGTTTTCTGTACTCTCTTTTTTTTCTTAATTCTATAAAATGAATGAATTGCTTGAAAAGTTTCATTCATGTGGTAAATTAGAAATGACGGCGCCAAGGATTTGTGTGCAATTGATCTTAAATCATGAATACAACAACACGGAAGATTATTTAAGAATAAACAATTTTAATTTAATTTCAAAATTATATTGACACGGCATTGAAAGAAATATCCAGTTTAACGTCACAAGAATGTTTGATAAATGCAGTATAAAATTCACTATTTATATTGATAATTAATTCTATCTACAATATATAAATCCACATTTATAGCATTCATTTTCATCTTGAAGGCGTTACAAATAAAACGTTTTGAAAAGAATCAATTACGATATAAACGTTCTCCATTGATTTTATAAAACCCATATATTTTACACTTTAAAAGATTGAGTTACAAACAATGCCCCAAGGTTTAAAATCTATAGATATAGATATATATGAACACATTTCCCATGATATCGTCGTACAAATTAACCGTTATAATTATTTCTGATAAAGTTGAACATTGAAAAATTATCATGAAATACATATTTGTGATAGTTTTATGAAGAAATATATATATATTAGGAATGTCATTTATAATGATCACCTAATAAACTAATTTCGTTAAAGAAATGTATTTAATATGGTTGTAAATTGTTGAGCTGTTACATTTTAAGACGTAGCTGGGTAACCTGTAGCTTACGGCAACAAAAGTAGCCCTCCCAGTACAATTTAATAACCCTTATGGTTTCCGCTGTTTAATATGCAACTAGATTACATCTATATCAATTTGGATAACTTCTCTTTAAATTAATAAAAAAAAAACAACAACAATATAATGCTTATCTATATCTACATAATGGCCTTGAATTAGTGCTCAGAGTTAAGTCGTCCGAATTGAAATCGATCTATCGTACATTTCCCTCGATTTCTAGACAATTTGCAGAATGATCAAATGTACGATTCAAAAACCCTCTTTGTTGCCGAAGATTTCAAGGAATACCACCAAAGCTTCAATATAACGGTCACCAAACCAATGGGTCTATTGTTTTGGTGGTTAATTTTAATAAAAAAAATCCGCTATAGTCGTGATGTGATCGAATAGTTGTCATCTTATAAATTTCAGGAACAATAGAATGGTTTATTATTATTTATTTTCTTTATAAATTTTGTTTGTATTTAGAAATGATGCTTTCAAATAAGCACAAATTCACTCACTATTACACAATACAACTTTTTGACTGAAGTTATAAATTTTAAACTATCACTTCCCCAATAAATGTCAATCTGTCAATAAAGACTCATCGTTAACTATTCTTAACTTATAGATTTTTTTTTTTTAATTTTTAACATTGCTTTCATTTTTTCGATCAATACATTTTGTTGGTTAATTCTTTATGATGATTGATGATTAGAAAACACCAACAAGCATAAATTTCAAATAATAACAATCCATTGTAGATTCAATTAATACGATATGGTTTGAAACTTAATTTAAATATGAAACAACAATTGGAATTGTGATTAATTACAAGTTGTACATGTGTTTTCTGTGATATATTCTAGATTAAAATTGTAAAGGTAGAGCCACATTATTATTGCGTCATGTGAGCTTACACTTAGGATGTGTAAGGTTTTTTATACATTGCGAATCTACGCCGTCAATGAAGGTAATTCAGACAAATTGCAGATTACATGAATATTTTCCATTCCTGTATTCTGCATTAAGTTTTTAATAGAAAAACCAGTAGTGTACACAACTGTCTCTTCATACAAAACATAATAAGTACGATTAATTAGGAAGCTTTTACTTGTCGATGTATAATCGAACATAAAGCTCAAAACGTATATCCAGGTGGGCAGGGTTGATAAGAGCTTGGGCCCGGGTAGTATTCTTCTACGGGCGTCCGAAAATTGATGTTTCATTATAAGTACAGCAACGTCTGGAGTCATTCCAGGCTCGATAGTTTGTACCCTCTAGTCAGGCCTGGATATGGGCGTACATATGATACATTGTTCTCGTTTCAGTAAAGATAAGTTTATTAGCAAAGTTTTAATAAAATTCTTCATGTTTCCACAATAAAGATAACAAAAGTTTTACATTAATCTACACTTTACAAGTAACTGATGTTATCTCTCTAGTTTAAAGTTTAGAACTTACCTTGATACGTTGTAGAAGTTTGGCAGCTTGTATACAAAATTCATTCTCAAATCGTTGTAAACATCCACGATATTCACAAACAAGTAGATCCCTAGCTTGTCGAACTAAACATTTTCTCGAATGCTCGTAATTCTCATACAAGTCACCGAAATATTTATCAACTAGACTGGCAACATCGTTTTTCATCTGAAATACAAAATAAAAAGTATTCGATAATAATGAATTTTATAAATAAATCGGCTTTCTATATATGTAGTATATATGAGTGGAAAGTCATTAATGAAAGTATTATAGAATTTCATCTTCCGCAATAAAATTTAATCATAAGATAAGTATTAACAGAACTATTACTTATTAATAGAATAAGTTAATAATGATAATTTCTATAATATGTAATTTCATCAACTATGTAGACAAAAGCAAATATATATAATGAACGTTCTAATTATGTTAGTAATATTATATCAAGTAAATTATATACGAAAAACTATTCGTTTCAAGAATTAATTAATTCAAGAAGTTACTCACTCGAACATATATTATTAATATTAAAAGACCTTAGATTGGAGGCACAGTTTACAAACAATCTAATCTGTAATTTTATGGGTGGGAAAATTACACCCTTTTGAGGATCTTTATTTATATAACATATAATAGAGATTTGTTACAGTTTCTTTATAATAAAACATATTATTTATTAAATATGATATCTTATAATGCAATTTCCATAGATATACATAGAACTACATGTAGTCCTGTCATAATCTAGATAATCACAAGGCTGCTCAAGTGATATAAAAACACCCACAATTAACAAATAAACAACAGTAGGGAACACTCCTTCAATAACTGTAGAAGTCAAACAGGACCGTATTATTCAAATTCTAATTCTAATATTCTCATTATCTATATTATCTATGATAACAAATCGTTGTGATTACGAGTTGAAGTAATGGAGTAGTTGTGTGATAAATTCAAAATTTTGTATTTTTAATATTCTATGTTCGAATATATCAAAGCCGGTCCTCTATTGTTAGGGTTGGGTCGGCTACAAGATCTTCTAGATGATCCCGAACTTAACAAGTCCGGAAGCAGATTGTCATCAGCATTGGATTATCATTAAAATGATAATATCATGTGTAGCTATAGGGCGCAAAACATTTTCCGATTGTTGTATTATTCTATGTATAGATGCCTTGTAATTTTATTTTACAAACAAATTACATAATAAAATAGAAGACGGATAATAAATGGGTTTGAAGCAACTGTATGATTTTCCTCTATCGATCCGACTATAACTGTATTTTTGTTATTTTAGAGTGGGTAGAACTAGATTAAAAGACATGTCAATGTATGATTAAATAGGATGTTGTGTTCAAATCTTCAATTTGACCTCACGGATTTTTGTTTTGTTTTTGTTTCAGTTCACCTACGTACAGTTGTCGTTTAGAGTGAGAGTTAATCATAAATCCTCTGTCTTTTCGAGATAATCAAAAGAGATATACCCTTAACACTAATTTATTGTGTAGTAAATTAAAGGTTTAATTTAACATGTGCTCGTTCGAGTTGAAACAACAAGTGGAATGATTTCTCAACATTCCCAAAACTAGTTCTCTCCATTCATTAGAGAAACTTTTCAAAATTTTTAATTTCGATTTCTTTTAATCTACTATAACCATCATATAGATAACAATAAAGCTCCACTCAATTTGGTTCAATTAAGTGGAACTGTAACTAAATTGGTTTCAACCCTGTATAGATACATAAAGAAATCCACCCTTAATTTCGTCTCCAAAATACAATTGACAATTTTGTTATTCTTTCGTCTATAGTTTTTCTACCCTTCAAGCGATTTTTCTTGTATATGTATACAATATTGTGCACCCTATAAACACGGTCTACTCCCTGTAAAGTTGTAATAGGCAATGGCGGGCCGGATATCCTAAACGTGATGGACCCGAAAATCATGACAACAGACGTCTACCGTTTCCGTTCAGACATAAAATCCAATTTCATTGTTATATCGTGTCTAGATTTTTTTTCGTAATATGACTTGTCGTCTACAATTAAGCTTATTGTTACTTTCATTATCATTTTTATTGATGATTAGACAATTATTTATTCTTTTAAATGGTTGTTGTTATCCAAAAATGGGTACGGTACAACGGAAATTGTCCAAATCTGATGAAATCAAAAAGAATAGATTAATGGTGATGAGTAATGGTTATCTGTAAAAATCAGACAGACGATTTGTGCAATCTATTATTGGTTGATAAACTCGTTCGGCACTTTTTTGTGTTTTTTCCTCGTCTCCATCTTCTATTCTTTATTATTCAAGACTTAATAAAAGAATTTATTGTTATTTATATGCATTTTAGAGGATAATCGTTTAAACAATTTTATGGTAATATAAAACATTAATATTCCTAGAGCTTCGTAGACATAATATGGTTTTAAGTGGATTATAAAGCTGTGCGCTTTTTAACGCAAACCACCATCCAATGTTTAATACAATTTAAACATATCAAGTCAAAAAACAATAATAATGATTAAATTTATGTCAAGTTTACACGCATACTAAATTAAAATCAACCCTTCTATCTATTTTAACGATATTTAAGTAGTCATATTTGGAAAATTTATAGTGAAAGATCAAACAAATAGTTGATGCAATTTAAATTCAAACTCTTCATCTAAATATTATTCATTGTTTAGTTATACTCAAGGGATATGTTTTATACTGATTTATGTATTTACATTGGTCCCCTGTTTAGTAAAATGTAGTGTTACTACTATTATATAACCAACCGCGGTCTGTTACGCTTATTAGAGGGAGTAATCGACTAGGCGATGGGGGAAATTGAGAAGACCATGAGGGCCTATTGTCGTTTATATTTTTTTCGGTATTCTAGTCAAAAATAACATGAGGGAGAAAAGTAATTGTAAAGCTCACGACTCTTTTATGTTTATCATTTGTAACTAGATCCGCTTATGTTGGTTAATAAAAATTATTATTATTTTTTAGGAAATTAATTGTTGCAAGCTTGATATAGGTAACATAACTATGATATAATAATCGGATTGCCGCCTTGGCGCTTCTTATGTGTTGTTCATAGCAATAACAATAATCGCCCACAAATTCATATCATATAATAGGATCTGTAGCGATGTATTGGGGCGTAACTGGATTACCAACACTTTAAAAGCCTTCCAAACAAAAATATTTATTTTCTCTCATCATATTCGTGTGTGAAAACTCAATTATTTCAATTAGCAGAAAGTAGAAACTACCTATTTTCGCTAGTTGTTGGAAAGATGTCATCTTCATTTCTATACTTGTTCTCATCTGATTTGATCGACTCGACTTTCAAAGCAGTAGGTATAAACGACAAAGATTGTGCTAACGATAGTAGACGTTTACTCATCTATTGAGTGGACGATTCGAAACTAACTCGACTACTTGGCCATCAACTTTTTTAGCGTCTTTTTTTGTTTGCGGACGCTCTCCACGCCAGTTCTGTTTTCTAAATATACTGTATAATATCAGACATCGTGCTTCCAAAGAACCACTTCCACTGCATTTCGTGGATTTGGAACCAAAAG
>JAZBGY010001244.1:10585-25625 GCA_037414755.1 Lydus trimaculatus | reverse complement strand
ATTATTATTATTGTTGGTATTACTATTATTATTATCTTTAGTAATAATTGTTTTTGTTGTTGGTTCAGTTGGTACTGGATTTAAATGACGACGTGCATGTTTTTGATAACAATATTGTGATTTAAATGTATGATTACAATATAAGCATGTGAACATGTCTTGATTAATTTGATTTGTTTTGTTGGTATCACCATTATTATTATTTGTACTATTTTCATCATCATCATCATCAATTGTCATTTGTTTTATATTTTCATTCATTATTTTATTCATAACAGCATTATTATTTGTTTTATTATTATTATAAACAAATTGTTCATTTTGTTGTTGTTGTTGTTGTTGATTTTGTGTTGTTGTTAATTGTTGTCCATAATTTTTATTGATAACACGATGGAAACGTACAGGACCATCACAACATGCTATATCTATTATCACTTTATCATTATCATTATTACTATTAATTGAACAATTTGATATTGATGATTTTAAACGTTTTGTACGGGATTTTTCAACTTTTTTATCATTTTTCCCATTATCATTATGATTATGATTATTATTATTAATTTTGGATGTTGAAGCTTCATTTGTTTGTTTATCATTATTATTATTTTTTAATGCTACAACTTCAAATGACGTATTATCAGATTTTGGTAAATTTGTAAATGTTGGTGTAAAAAGTTGTTGTTGTTGTTGTTGTGTTGGTAATAGTTTTCTACTAGGTATCGGTTTAATTATCGTAGTTGGCTGTATTGTTGTTTTTTCTTGTTGTTGTTGTTGTTGTTGTTGTAAAAGAAAATTGCGGCATAATTCTAACGCTTTCGGCATATGCAATATATGTGTAGCTAATAAAATATTATAAATATTATTTAAATTTAAATCTAAATAACCTGTATACATAAATGTTAATAATGATGAGAATTCATCAACATTTATATTTGGTACGGTTAAAATTGGGGATGATTCTACAAAAAAAAATTATATTTTATTTGAAAAAAAAAACCAACATTTTTTTTTACCTGTATAATTAATCAAGGCGGCTTTGAAATAACCACTATGTGCAACTAATACGGTCCTGTGTGCTGAGAATTGTATTAATCCAGGACCGACTTGTAAAACAATATCCGGTGGTGTATTATTTGTATTATTATTATTATTATTATTTGTTGATAAATTTAATGGTGGTGGTGGTGATGGTGGTGGTGGTCCTAATGATAACCATGCCCGATATAATGAGTACATTATTATTTTTATTTAGTAATTTAAGGGTTGTTACCACAATCAAAGATCACAATAAACTGACAGATCTCTTCATCAAATGTCAGCGCTTTATAACAACCACCATAATTCAAAATATTACCCTTCTCTCTCTCTTGCTCTTTGTATATTTGGTGTCTGTGAGTAGGGGTAATTTGTATGTATATGTGTATGTAGGTAAGGGGTAGATGTGATATTGGCCACCAAAATAAAAAAAAAACCACCACCAACCACTACTCTATTCTTTTGCGCATCTCAATTTTTCATAAGATTTACTTACTTTTGTTTAAATAATTATGACGCCGACTAAAAAAATCAACCCTTTTATTATTGTTAATATAATAAGTAATTGAATCAATTAATTATTAAAAAAAAAAAGAAGAAATTCAACCCCTTACTGTATAAACACCCTCTACCATCATCATCATCATCATTATAACGAAAAGATGAAATGTAAAGTGCGGCCGGTTTAATTAATGGAAACTGGTGGTTGGTTGGTTGGTTGGGGGGGTGGAAAGAGTGTGCGCGGGGTTTTCGCCCCATATGTAAACATTGTTGGTGGTGGTGGTGGAATATTCAATTTTTATTTTATGAAAAGAAACGATTAACAAAAAAAAATTATACGTACATGTCGACTGATGCAGGGGGTAGTAGCATACCCAACATCCCTTATGGTGTTGATTTTTATATCGAGTATCCCTTCACAAACAAACAAAAAAATTGTAAGATTTCAATGATTATATAGTAGGCACTAATTTTTGATATTTCCATTTTAAATATACAGAGTGTCTCGTAATTTGAATGTTGAGGCTAGCCAAATAAAACTACCTTTTTGAATTTTCATCAAAAAAAAATAATATAACGTTGGTCAGAATTGAATATACAGCGTGTCTGTAAAATATTGCGATATGTTGATTTAATCACAGCAGATTGAGTTTTTTAAGGTTTTCTTTGAAAAAAATACGATAATTCCTATATATACTGAATGTCTTTGAAGTGTTGGTTTGGTAGATTATAGATATTTGAGAACAATCATGAAATAATATACAGAGTGTCTCATAGGAAATTACATCAAAACGATACTTTTTGGCTTCAAATTGAAGCTACAGTTTCCATATTTGTTTAGAGACACGAAGCAAAAACTCACAGATAGAGAGTACTCAGTCTAAAAACGACTTGATAGTAAAATGGGCCTTATCGATAAAAGCGTTTGTTAAGTGAAAAAAAAAAAACAAAACGGTATTTTTCCGAACATTCATAAATGAGCAAAGAACCACTACAGTTGAAACTATGAAATGTGTAGATTTTGACAATTTTTTGTTTTCAAAAATTGTCATTTTCATTGAAAAAAAAAATTGAATATTTTTCAAAGTTTCGTATTTTAATTAATTTTAGTTGTGACCTACTTTAGGAGGTCAATTGCGTGCACCATTATGAAATGTGTGGTTGTGGTGGTCATCAATTTGTTTGAAATACAAATTTTTGTATCTGTTACTGTGTTATTCTTTTTAAAGTATGTGGGCGATGTTTCCATTAAACAATCACCCGTTGTTTAGTTCAACGCTTGTTATTATTCCATACCTGAATAAATCTGAGTTTATTTTTTTCTCAATGAAAATGACGATTTTTGAAAACGCAAAATATTGTCATAAACTACACATTCATATTGACCTGTTTTTTTTTTTTTCATTTTAAGAACGCTCTTATCGACAAAATCCTTGTGTTTTTTTGTTTCGTTTCTCTAAGAAATATGAAAATTCTACCTTCAAATGACTAACTCTGTATACAGAATGTCATTAAAATAATGCAACATTTACATTACCATAGTAGGCTTAGATTTTAATGTTCTTTTATTTAAAAAAAAAAACTTAATATACAAAGTGTCTCACAGAAAAACCATTAATCTTTAATTTAATTGCTTTAAAGAAAAAAAAATGAAAAAATATACAGAGTGTCTCATACAAATATAATTAAAGTAATATGAATATACAGAGTTTCTACAAAATATTGGAGAATTTACGTAGTTATAGATTTTTTTAAACAGAAATATACAGAGTGTCTTGTAGATGTGATCATAACAATAACAATAATAATCATAATAATGGCAATAATCAAAATAAATTGAAAATGAAAGAAGGGTAGATAAAATTCTAATAATAGTAATAACAACCCCGCTCAACCCCTGATAGTTTAGAAAACTCTTATCAATAATTCAAAAAGAAAATAACATTATTGGTATTATAGATAGTGATCAAAAAAACAATTTCATTATTACAACCAAACATTATTATCACTATCTATCTCTCTCTTTCTTATCATAACAATTATTAATTAATTTTTCTAATAAAATAAATATCAAAATAACTGAATATAACCTCAAAAAAACACAACCAACCCACTATATTGACATTAAAAATTGAAATAAAGTCAGTCTGTAAACAGTGGTAGTTCATTTGGAAAAAGAGTAGCTGTAGGCATTTTCATTTTGTGCTATCTTTGAAAGATAAATACGATAAAACGAGAAATATATAGGGGATGGTAGTAGTGGTGGTGGAAGAAATTAATATTTAATTATTAAAAGAAAGAGAAAGAAGATATAAATTAATTCGATTTCCATATGTCTCTATATTTATAGATAGATTGTTTAATTAAAATTTGAGGTTATGTTTAGAAAAATCCCCGAATCCCCCTGCCGCCATCTATAAATTCTTACATATATTTTTTTTGAATATTATTTGTTTAATAAAGAAGACAAATACAATTTCAAATTTTACGTATAATTGAATAAAATATTAATATTCCAATTTCGCAATCATTGAGGTTATGTTCTGTATGTGTGTGTGTGTGTGTGTGTAATATACAATTTATTAAAACCTTTCAAATTTACAGATGCCATTTTCATTAATTTCTAGATAGAGCTTAAAGGGATGATATAAACGCTTTGAGAATATTTTATTATTTAATATTGTTAATTTAACAAAACAACAATCCATCGGTAAAAATGTGAGGTTATGTTTTTTTGTTAGTATTTGGTCGCCATTAATCATTACATATGTCCATCAAATTGTATAATTTGTCACTTAGGGGATTCACACAACATTTTAGAAAATGATGATAAAAGCGGACACAGAGCGAGTGAGAGATAGAGAGATGATCTTATCAAAATTGCAATACTATTATTATTGTTGTGTAAATACAACAATGTTATAACTGAATTGATTTAGGGGTTGGTGTTTGCGTATAATGGGGTGGTGGCAGTTTTAAAATGGTGGACAATCAGAATCACAAATTTTATTTAATGATTGATTGATTGATTGTGTGGTTTAAATTGAAATTTTTTTTTTTTTAATAAAAATAAATTGAGGCTAGTAGTGGTGGTTAGAGTAGAAGAAGGGGTAGTTTTAACCATTGCTTACCCTTCACTACCAATTAGCAGCAAGTTATCTCATGTTGATTTTCTCGACTAATTAAAGCGGATTATGCGAACATTTCGTTTGCCAATTATTACTCTACCTGCTACTATTACTACTACAAACTACCCTTACTATTATAGAACCCACCCCCGTCACTAATTTCTCTCTATTTAACTTTCATATAGTTTTACATTAATTGTAATAATTATTGTTTAATTTTCAACTATTTAATCAATTATAAGAAGATGAATGGGAAAAACTACCCTTGTCGGTTTTTAAATAAATCTACATTTCGTGATATAAATGGGGGGCGGTGGTGGTTTGGTTTTATAGTACGTACAATAACGACGATAATCAAGAGATTTTCCACATGAATTCCAACATTATGTATATCTCGATATATTTCCTAAGGGATTTTATTTCTCTTTAGTTATGGGATATAAGAGACGACAATTGTTAAGGGATGATGTTCGGTTGGTTGGGTTTTGTTGAAATTGTTAAAAGGGCGGTAATAATAGAAACAATATTACATACACAGGGAGAGAGAATTGTTTTATTTTATTTGATTCAAGTTAATTAATATAGAAGGGTGGAAAATTGCCGATTTTTTAATGTTTAAACAATATAAATGCCACGTCATCAGAACATACACAGAAAAGCGTGTCTAAATTGAACAAAATGGTAAATATCTCTCAGAATCTATACAAAAATAAGCAAAGAACCACTATAGCTGAAACTCCCGAATCTGTAGATTATGCCAAAAAAATTTTGTTTTCAAAAATCGTCTTTTTCATCAAAAAAAAAAAATCGAGGAAGATTGCAAATTTTCAGTTTGATTAAACTATTAATAATAAGGAGAAGCAGTTAAAGTAACAAACTGGCGATTGTTTAATGGAAACATCGCCCACACGCTTTAAAAACAATAACAGATAAAAAACACGTATTTCAAATGAATTGATGCACACATCAGCACATCTGACAATGAATTGAATGTCAAGATAAGATAAACAGTGCAACTGACCTCTAAAAGTAGGTAAAATTATTTAAATCACGAAACATCGAAAAATATTCGTGTTTTTTTTTTCAATGAAAATGACGATTTTTGAAAACGAAAAAATTACTTTGCGAAGTTTCAGCTGTGATGGTCCTTTGTTCAATTTTGTGCAGTTTCTAAGAGATAATGACCGTTTTTCTCATTTTAATAATGCTTTTATCAATAAGGCCCATTTTGCAAAATAATTATTCAGCTAAAATAGTAGTCATTGGACGCCTGTACCATTTGGTTTTTGAATCATCACGTCGGCTAACAGTTCAACGGTTCAATCGTTCATTATTCGAGCAACAATTCTAGAGTGCACGTTTAGACCATGTAGTTCGGCTGGCTTCGCCTAATGGACTGCTCTTTCGTATATCTATCTATGTGTGGAAAGTTCGCCAACATTAGAGAGAAAGAAAGGTCGTATCACCCGTCCTTCCGTGTGACAGACATATCCGTGTAAAATTCTTTATGTAAGAAACCTACCAACACGCTAAGGCATAGCTTAAAGCCTAGCGCTCTCAGACGCGGTGCGGCGTCACTGTAACACTTTACCGAAAGTTAAATCGTAGCGCAAGTGGTTAAAGAAGATTAAACCGTTTTGGATATCTTTGTGAAAAAGACTGATTTTGCAAGGTGAAAACCCCCCAGAGAGACCAAAAATTATCAAATTGGGAAGTTTCCACCTTACTTGTGAGTGCGACAAGGACAAATACTACCATAATTTCTATCCTTTTTGCACTCATTGTATGAAAGCTAGCTTTAATAAGTAAGACTCGATACACTGGCGATTGTTTAATGGAAACATCGCCCACGTTCGGTTTTCGAAAAAAAACATTAACATTTAAAAAATACGCATTTCAAGCGTGCAGCTAAAAGTAGATCAAGTAAAATTGATTAAAATACGAAACATCGTAAGGTATTCAAAATTTTTTTTTCAATGAAAATGATGATTTTTGAAAATAAAAATAATTTCCATAATTTACACATTTCGGAATTTCAGCTGTAGTGGTGACGTAAATCATAAAAGTACTTTGTGTGTAGGCGGTAATGTTTTAATGTTTCCGCATTATTAACGCTAACGTATTTTTTTTGTTTTGTTTCAGATAAATCAGTACAAGGTAATTGTGTTGTATGTAATGCCCAATTAGGTCCACATTTACATTCACGTCCATTAATACCAAGTCAAGCACAACAATATGGTTTACATGAAGAACAAATACCATTAAATGGTCGTGTATGTAATACATGTCGTTGTAAATGTGTACGTAGCCGTTATACACATTGTCCATTACAATCATGTCCAAATTCACGTGGACGTATAAAACGTTTACGTACATTACCACAACGTTTATATGAATTATCAATTGATATACGTGAACAATTATTTAATGAATTTCATATAACAAATAATATAACAAAATGTTGTTCAGCATGTTTTAATCGTATACAAAGACGTTTACAACCATTAGATGAATGGCATGATGATGAAATAAAACAATTAAAACAATTATTAAATGAATATAATAGTAATTGGCAATTAATTGGTGAACATTTAAATAAAACAAAACAACAAGTACGGAATTTTTATTGTTTAAATCGGAAACGTTTAAATTTAGAAATATGTATGGGTAATAATAATAATAATAATAATAGTGGTGGTGGTAATTGTGGTGGTGGTGGTGGTAGTGGTAGTACTGGTGATGATCGTAAACCAACATTAACTGATGAAGAAGAAAGTGGTTCAACAACATCTAGTTGTGATGAACATAAAACAACAACAACAACAACAACTACAATTATACGTACAAATAATAATAATAATAATTCAAATAATAATAATAATAATACTGTTGTTGTTAGTGGTGGTAGTGGTGGTGGTGGTAGTAATAGTAGTAATAGTAGTGGTGATCGACATTCTAGTGATACAGCTAGTGCTGCTGAAAGTCCACCAGTGATTATCAATCAAAATCAAACAATTATAAAAAAAGAAGATTATGATAGTTCAGCTACTGAAACAGCTGATGAAGCACAAACACCTGATCATTATCAAAATAATCACAATAATAATAATAATAATAATAATAATAGTATAAGTGGTGGTGCCACAATTACACCAATTATTAATACAACAATAACGCCATCTATTAATGATAATAGTAGTAATAGTAGTATTGGTGGTAATCAACAACAACAACAACAACAACAAACAACAACAAGACAAAATTCATCACCATTAAGTGTAAAAGATTTAGTATTAAATGTTATTGAATTTTCATTAATGAAAAATCCAAATGGTGGTCAAATACAACAACAACAACCACCACCAATTAGTGGTATAAGTATGGCACCAACTATATCATCAATATTAAATAATGATTCAAATGAAGTAACAATTGTTAGTGAATATAATTTAAATACACCACCACCACAACAACAACAACAACAACAACAACGATTATTACAACAACAACAACAACGTAATAGTACAACAACAAGTGATTTATCTTTAGCAAAATTGGTAACACCATTAATTGGTGCTACAATTACACCAGTACCGCCACCTACACAAATTCATCAACAACAACAACATCATCATCATCATCATCATCATCAACAACAACAACAACATCATCATCACCACCAACAACAACAACAACATCATCAATCAAATTTAGATCATATAACACGTAATGATGATTTAGTTGTTTTATCAGTACAAAGTGGTAATATTGAACCGGAAACATTAGATTTAAGTATTAAAAAACCAAGAGAACCACCACCAGCACATTGTAGTAAACCATTACAAACAACACAATATGTAAGTTATCATCATCATCATCCACAACAACAACAACAACAACAACAACAACAACAACAACATCATCATCAACAACAACAACAAGAACGTAATAAAAGTCCAGCATATTCATCAATACGTCATCAACAATCATCATCATCATCAAAATTACCAAGTCCTAAATTAGCAAACCCAAAAAGTGGTTCTATAACATTGGGTACACCAATTATAAATCAATCAAGATATGATGGTGGTTTATTACGTCAAATACCAAATAGTAATATTGTTGTTGGTGGTGGTGGTAGTAGTGGTGGTAATAATAGTGGTTTAACAGTAATACCACAACAACAATTAACAACAACACAACAAGAAACAAAAATGGGTTCAATAACACAAGGTACACCAATGCATATATCACATTTACAACCTGATAAACGTTTATATGAATATTTTAATAAACGTAATAGTCCTAATATTGTTAATCAAACAAATAATAATAATAATAGTGGTGGTAATTATCAACAACAACAACAACAACAACAACAATATAGACAACCTTATGGTGTTGAACAACAATTAACATCGAGACAAATTATAATGAATGATTATATAACGTCACAACAAATGATGAGTAGACGTAATGATAAAAGTGGTTATTATCCAGCGAATTCACCACATCGTACACCACCACCTCCACCACCACCATCACAACAACAACAACAACAACAACCACCACCACAACAACAACGTCAAGGTGTTATACAAAGACATAATACACCACGTCCACAATATTTACAACCAGGTCATGAAGCATTATCTAGTCTTGTTGATGTTGCTGTACAACAACCAAGTTTACCTGTACCACCAAATCAGACACCACATGAAGGTTTAGGTAAAACAATGGTTGATAATATTATGGAACAACCACAACGTTTACATATAATCCAACAACAACAACAACAATTACGACAACAACAACAACAACAACGAATTGAAGAACAACAACGGCGTGTTTATCAACATCATCATCATCATCAACAACAACAACAAC
Source organism: Lydus trimaculatus (assembly GCA_037414755.1). Taxonomy (NCBI): domain Eukaryota; kingdom Metazoa; phylum Arthropoda; class Insecta; order Coleoptera; family Meloidae; genus Lydus; species Lydus trimaculatus. The sequence goes on along the minus strand of JAZBGY010001244.1, from coordinate 16,071 downwards.
ATCAACAACATCATCATCATCAACAACAACAACAACAACAACAACGGTCGAGAAGTGGTGGTGGTGGTGGTGATTCATCAACATTAACTGCAGCTAGTTTAATTGATGCAATTATAACGCATCAGATTAATCAAACAGCTGAAGGTGGTCGTGGTGGTGAGATTGTGGCAAATTCTAGAGAACCACCACGTGCTGGTGATTTATTATTTCAAAGTTTTCATCGTGATCCACCACCACCCCCGCAACCACAACATCACCAACAACAACAACAACATCACCACCATCATCAGCACCATCAACAACAACAACAAGAAACAACAGAACGTCCACCTTCTGTTATTAGTATTGATTTAGATTCGGATAATATTAATAAAACTTTAACAGTGAAAGAATTAACAGATTCGGTGATTAGTCATGATTTTAGTACTAGGCCGCATTACGGCTATCATTTACAACAACAACAACAACAAGAGAGTATTGATTGGAAACGGCGGTTAGTTGCGCAACAACAACAACAACAACAACAACAACAACAACAACAAAAAGATGATGTGATTCATAAACGTTCATCAACACCCCAACAACAACAACAACAAGATGAGCGACAGATTATTAGAATAGCACAAACGCAAAAATATCATGTTGAACCTGTATCACCGCCTGATAATCATTGGACAAATGAGCAGAATTATCGTAGATATCCAACAACACAACAACAACAATTACCACCTACTACAACAACAACAATAACAACATCAGCATCTCAACAACAACAACAACAACAACCACAATCACAACATATATCAGCTTTAGATTATGTTAAAAATCGTATAGTTGAAGTGATGCGCACTGAAGATGATAAAAAAGAAACTCAAGACAATATTGGTACAACAACAACAACAACAACAACGGCGACAACAACAGCAACTACTACTAGTAATGCTACTATTACAAGTGCAACAAATCTAACAACAACAAGTAGTACAATAACATCATCACCTATAACAACAGCAACAACAACAACAACAACAACAAGTGATAAAGATCGTAATAGTGATAGTCCAGGTGAGATGGTGATTGATGAAGATAAAACAACAACAACTACTACTACACCGCCAGTGGTAACAACTACAACAACAACAACAGTAACAACGCAAGAAGAATCACCACCATCTCAACAACAACAACAACAACAACAATATAGTTATTCATATGTTCATAAAGACAGTGCTAGTGGTGGTAATTCCGGTGGTAATAATAATGAACCTAAACCGTTATTATCAGCCCAATATGAACCATTATCAGATGAGGATTAGTGTTTTTTTTTGTTGTTTTCTGTAGTTTTTTTTTTCTATATATAATTAATAAAAGAGATAAAAAATGACTGTAAATAATAATAATGAACAATCAAGTGATATAAAATTAGTTTTTAGGGATTTTAATGTTTAAATATTGGCAAGATTTACTACAATTAGCGTCCATTTTGTTTCACTTCTCTTTCCTCTTTCAATCTACTTCTTTTTCTATTATTATTATTATGATTATTATTATTATTATTATTATAAATATATATAAAGAGACGGATTATTATTATTATGATTATTATTAATAATAATAACAAAAAGATTTGTAGATAATAATGGTTTTAATTTAAAAGAAATAAAAAACAAGTTGTATATATGATTTTTGAAAAAAAACAAAAGAAGAAAAAAACAAAAAAATAATCACCAAGAACACTGGATTTATTATTAAAAATAATTGAATAGTGATAAGATAAAAAAAAAAGAGAAACCAACACAAACACAATTGTATAATAATTATTAAGGACATTAAGTGTAAGATTTATAGGGATTTTCGTTTTTTTTTTTGTTTTTTTTTTAAATTTTGGTATAATTAATAATTTTGAAATCAAGTGTGTGTTTTTTTGCATTTCCATTTTAGTTTTCTTTTGTTTTTTGAAAATAATGGCGCGCCTTTTGAATTTAAGGTGCAATTTCCGTGTTTTACCCTATTTTTTTCTAGAAAAAAACAACAACAACAGTTGTATATTATTTTGTGAGTTTTTATTGTAATTAATTTGGAAATGTAAATAAACAAAAATTTATTATTATTATTATTATAAAATTATTATTATTATTATTATTGATAGACGGCGAGGAGAGTTTACTAAAAATAAATAAATAAATAAATAAATAAAACAAAAAATTGTAAATATTTATGGATTTTGTTTTTATTTTGTGTCTAATTTCTTTTGTTAATTTGGTGGTGATTTCTATTAAAAAATTTGTTTTTATAAAACAAAATGCTTCCAAAAGTAAACCTTCAATATGTACACATGGAATTTTTCGTCTTTTTTTCTTTTTCTTTAGTTTGTAAATCGATACTTGTTATTTTGTTGAAATAAATAAATATCAATTGGACGTTGGTTGAGTTAATTCGAAAGAGTGCGCGCGTAAAAGTTGTACATAGAGCTGCATTTAGAGATTTGTTATAATTTGACGTTTCACCGCTATCGAATAGGCAACCAACAATACAAGATGTTGAATATTTGCTACCTTTGTCATAATTATGGGAAATATTGTTGGAATATCAGCGGACAAATGTATCAAATAGAGACAGATATACATTTTTACCTTTTAATTTATTATTTAAAGGTAGATTTATGCAATTTTCGTTAAAATCTCTACGTCTTTTCGATATTTTCAAATCGGCTAATTGATCCGCACGTGTTGGTCCTATATTAACAATACAAATCGATAAGTCGAATAAAGTGGACGTTGGTTGAGTGAATTCAAAAGAGCGCGCGCAATATTTCTAAACAGAGCTGCATTTAGATATTAACTATAATTTGACGTCTAGCTCGCTCTCTAGTAGGCAACCAACATTACACGTATGCAACCAATAATACAAATACAACATATAGATTTGCTATCTTTGTCATGATTATGGGGAATATTGTTGGAATATAAGCGGACAAATGTATCAGATAGAGATCGATATACATTTGTACCAATTAATTTATTATTTAAAGATAGATTTATACAATTTTCGTTAAAATCTCTCCACATCTTGTCGATATTTTCAAATCAACTAATTGATCGGCCCTTGTTGGTCCTATATTAACCACACAAATACGTTTCTGTTCATGATGAGCTTGTAAAACAAATCGATAACCGGAATAAACTGATAAACTTGAACCTAACACCAATAATGTATCGGATTGTTTGATAAAATCATTAATAAGATTTACACGTTCTTTTGGTACATTATCACCAAAAAATATAATATCCGGTTTTAAAATACCATCTATACAATGTTCACATAATGGTGGTTGGAACTGTTGGATTTGTTCTTCTGGTATATCAACATCACCATCTGGCCGAATCATATTATCAGCAATTACCAATAGATTTGGATTTAATTTTTCTAATTTCTTTTGTATATCATGTCGTTGATAATTACGTCCACAATTTAAACAAATTACACGATATGCAGTACCATGTAATTCAATTACATTTCTACTACCAGCTTTCTGATGTAGACCATCAACATTTTGTGTAACAATTGTTGTGATTTTATTCAATTCTTCCAATTTCGTTAAACTGTAATGTGTGGCATTCGGTTGACATTGTGAGAATTTCGACCAACCGATATAATTACGTGCCCAATAACGTTGACGTGTTTTTGCTGATTTTAAAAAATCCACATATTGGATGGGACGGTGATTGGTGCGGGCGTACAAACCGACACCTTCTGAACGATAATCGGGAATACCTTCAAGCAAACCACTTAAAAACACAACAATAAACAACATTTTCGGGGGGTGGTTTTGTTGGAGGGATGGGGGTTACTTACCAGATTCTGTTGATATTCCAGCCCCTGTTAAGACTAGGATTTTTTTGGAAGTTTCAATGAAATTCTTTAATAATTCAACATCATCCGGTGATACCGGATCATATTTCGGTATAAAATTCTGATTTATTGCGGAATAATTGCGTTTTATTAGAAAATTTAATTGTTTTGAAATTGACATTTTTTAGGTTATGTCATCTATGACAGTTTCGGATAATTGTAGCGCTATGAGCTGATTTGTAGGCAACCAGATATACACTAACTAGGAATATGTTGTGCTGATTGTTTGTTGGTAGGCAACCAGATATAATCTAACCAGGAACGTACTGTATTAATAGGAGGCCCATTTGAAACAAAGCTTTGTTGCAACGACTGGTCAAGGAACGGCCACAATTATGCCCCAAAACCGACCCAAGCTCCATTCTTTATAGTTTTTGTAGAAATACAATTTTTAGCGACATCTAGTAAACTCTTCTTGTAACTATATTTATGGCGGGTTGTTTAATTTTGCTGCTTTTTCTATGCAATTCTTTGTATTCTCCGTTGATTATTATTATTATTATTATTATTATTGAAAAAGAGATACAAATTATAAATATAATACAAATTGAGTCATGCATTTATTTACTTAAAAAATAATTAAAACTAAACTAGAATAAAACAACGTGTACACTAATTTTCAAGTTTCCATATCGTCTTTATCATTATCTTTATCACCATCGTAAAATTCATTTTTAGCTTCAATCATCTTATCTTCTAAATCTTGACTAATACGTACATCCGGATCAGCCATATCATCATCTTTGATACGTTCATCTTCTGGTATTGCATCACCTGGTACATCATGCATTTGTACACTAGGTGAATGTTGACACATTTTCAAATTATCACAAACAAACCTATACATATTTAATAAATTAATGAGGATTAAAATTGATAAGGAGGTTTAAATTTACTTTGTGATTGCTTCTAAATATTGTCGACTATTTGCATTATCTTGTCGTGTAACAACATCTGGATGTAATGTGAAATCAGGTGCAAAAAATTCTAAATATTCAGTATATGGTAATTCATTTGATATTTGTTCATCAACTAATAATGATGTTTCATATGTCCAACAACGTGCAACATTACGTAATGTATAACCACCACCACCAACAACTAATGTTGGTACATTTAAATTTTTAACAAATTTAACACATTCCCCATGTCCTTTTGTACTTAATGAAAAACAACCTAAACGATCATTTGCTAAACTATCAGCACCACATTGTAATACAATTGCTGTTGGTTGAAAAAATTCCATAACACTTGATATAACCGGTTTAAATACCATCCAATAACTTGTATCATCTATACCTTCTTTTAATGGTACATTTACCGAATAATAACGACCACTTTCTGCACCGATTTCATACATATCTCCAGTACCTAGATGGGAACAAATAGAAATTAGAATTAAATAAAGGAAGAAGGCTCTGCTTCATTGGAGACTTTCGACAAATCTTCCACAGATGACGCTACTAGTCAATTCGTATAAAGCAAAGCCTTCTTTGTTCTTACAATTTGATTGTACCTGGGAAGAAATAATTGCCATATTTATGAAAACTAACAGTCATAACACGATCAGTTAA
>JAZBGY010001244.1:0-10513 GCA_037414755.1 Lydus trimaculatus | reverse complement strand
GTGAATGATATTTTAATAATTCTAATATACCAATTACAATATCATTAACATAACAAAAACCGCTAGCTTCAAATTTTTTTGCATGATGTAAACCACCCGACCAATTAATAGCAATATCACAATGATTATTATTTAATTTCATTGCACCTTCTAATGATGCACCTGTATACATTGAACAAAAATCAAATAAACCCCAAAATACTGGACAATCATCACCAACATTATAATGGCTTAAATGTTTTGTAAAATTTTGTATATTTTGTGGTGTGACTTTTTGTAAAAAATCAATATATTCATCTGAGTGGAAACGGCACATATCATGTACACTAGCTTTATATGGACGATAAATTTGCATATATTTATGTAAACCATAATTTAATACTAAACTATGTATAACAGATAAACGATGTGGTTTCATTGGATGTCCAGTACCATAATGGAAATTACCAACATCCGGATTAAAGAAATATGACACTTTATGCTTCGACATATTTTATGGTTATGATTTCTTTACATACATATATAAAATATAAAAATAAGACAACAACAAATAAACGTTTCGTTAACCAAAATCTATCATCCATTCTATGCCATTTTTACAAATAATTCTAACGAAAATTTGCTGAAAAACAATCAAAGAAAAATGATAAACAACCACAACACTGTCAACTGTCAAAATTATCTAGGGACATTTCGCGAAATTCCAACTACCAACAGCTAACTATTCGTAGCTCTATTTCAAATAATTACAAACTGAAGCTAAATAAACTATTAAAATTCTAAAATTTCAAGTTTTACATTCTATTAGCGTTAGTGGATTTTGTATATAAAGGCGTAATTGAGAAATTCTGTATATATCCTCTAATAGAGCAGACATATATTTGGCAACGCTGCTAGACCTCGATCTCTGTCAAAATTATCTAGGGACATTTCGTGGAATTCCACTACCAACCTCAACTATCCCAATAACTATTCTAGCTCTCGCAGTTTATTCACTAATTGAAGGTGAAAAAATTAATTGAAATCTTCAAATATCGAGTTATATCCTCTAATAATGTAGAAGATCTTGTATATAGAAGCGGAATTGAGAAATTTTGTAAATATTCTCTAATTGAGCAAACGTATATTTGGCAACGTTGTTTAAACCATAACTCTGTCAAAGTTATCTAGGGACATTTCGCGAAATTCCACTACCAACAGATAACTATTCGTACCTGTATTTCGAATGATAACAAATTGAAGCTAAATAAACTATTAAAATTCTAAAATTTCAAGTTTTACATTCTATTAGCGTTAGTGGATTTTGTATATAAAGGCGTAATTGAGAAATTCTGTATATATCCTCTAATAGAGCAGACATATATTTGGCAACGCTGCTAGACCTCGATCTCTGTCAAAATTATCTAGGGACATTTCGATGAATTCCACTACCAACCTCAACTATCCAAATAACTATTCGTAGCTTCTCGCAGTTTATTCACTAATTAAAGGTGAAAAAATCAATTGAAATTTTAAAATATGGAGTTTTATGTTTTAATGACGTAGTAGATCTTGTATATACAAGCAGAATTGAGAAATTTTGTAAATATCCTCTAATTAAGCAGACGTACATTTGGCAACGCCGTTAAATCTTGAACTCTGTCAAAATTATCTAGGGACATTTCGCGGAATCGCACTACCAACCTCAAATATCCCAATAACTATTCGTAGGTTCTCTTAAGTAAAATCACTTATTGAACCAAAAAAAATGATTGGAATCCAAAGATAATAGATTTTGTTATCTACTGATCTTAGTTAGGGAAGAAATTTTGTAAATATCCTCTAATTAAGCAGACGTGCATCTGGCAACGCTGCTAAATCTCGAGTATGCGTATTGGCTGATTGTTTTTGCAATCTTGCCAACTGTCAAAATTGTTGACGCTTCTTGTTAGCATCCTAGATTGATTTGTTTTTTTTTTAACAATTGTTTTAATCCAAAAATAACAATAAAACAGGCGGAAATTGATTAAAATAAAACGATGGCATTACGTACATTTGGTGAAAAACCGATAACATTTCAATTAGAAGAAAATGGTGAATATTATTGTGTTGGTTCAGAAGTTGGTAATTATTTACGTTTATTTCGTGGTTCATTATATAAAAAATATCCAGGAATGTATAGACGTTCTATAACAAATGAGGAACGTAAACGTTTAATTGAATTAGGTTTAAGTCAACATGTATTAGCTAGTAGTGTATCATTATTGAGAGCATCTGAAGTTGAAGATATAATTGAAGGCAATGATGAAAAGTAAACGACAATTTCCACAAATCTGGGTGCTAAACGACCCCAAAATACTGACTTTTACAAAATTCAACAAAAAATTATAATTTGTGTAAAAGTGGCAACGTTGCAAATGTCAACTGAAAACTGTATAATTTATACAATGTTGCCAAATTTGTTGGTATTTCTAAAAAATGACTACTAGATGGCGCATATAGTTTATCCTAAATTTGAATTATACACGCTTTACCACGTTCTTTGCTAAAAAGTCCGTATTTTAGGATCTTAGCACCCCTCATATCTGTATTTTAATTATCGTTTACCATAAAAAGTCGTTATTGTAGATATAAGGCAGTATCTGTACATACATCTGATCCACCGTTGCCACGTGAAAGTAAATCAAAGAAATCAATGCAATGGGTACCATCATTACCAAATTCCAGTCATTTAGATGCTGTACCACAAGCAACACCAATTAATCGTAATCGTGTTGCTGCGAAAAAAGTTCGTACATTTCCATTATGTTTCGATGATACTGATCCAGAATTGAATTTACAAAATGCTTGTCAAAGTGAAATTTTAGTACCGATACGTTTAGATATGGAAATTGAAGGGCAGAAATTACGCGATACTTTCACATGGAATAAAAATGGTAATTGGTTTTGTTATTAGTAGTTATTATAACTAATTGTTTTTTTTTTGTAGAAAGTTTGATAACACCGGAACAATTCGCTGAAGTATTATGTGATGATTTAGATTTAAATCCATTAACATTTGTACCAGCAATAGCTCAAGCTATCCGTCAACAATTAGAAGCATTCCCAACAGAACCATCCAGTATAATTGAGGATAGTTTTGATCAACGTGTTATAATTAAATTAAATATACATGTTGGTAATACATCATTAGTTGATCAAGTTGAATGGGATATGAGTGAAAAACAAAATAATCCAGAAGAATTTGCATTAATGTTATGTTCTGAATTAGGTTTAGGTGGTGAATTTGTGACAGCAATTGCATATTCAATACGTGGTCAATTATCATGGCATCAACGTACATATGCATATAGTGAAGCACCATTACCAACAGTTGAAGTACCATTTCGTACACCAAGCGAAAGTGATCAATGGGCACCATTTTTAGAAACATTAACTGATGCTGAAATGGAAAAGAAAATACGCGATCAAGATAGGAATACAAGGAGGATTAGACGTTTAGCCAATACAACACCGGGATGGTAGATTTTTACTCTAAATAACAAAAAAAATTGTCAGTTTTTTTGTTTTTACTCAAATAAAGTAGTTTCTGATTAGAGCTAGAATTAGTGGCAATTGATTGGATTGGTTACACACTCTCCCACCCTTCGTGGTCTCTATCAAATGGTCGATTTCCTTTTGAAGCAAATTCCTCAGTCTTCTCCTAATAATGTCCCAAATATGCTCGATGGGGAAAAGATCGGGAGATCGGGGTGGCCGTAACAAGAGATTGACATGACCCTCTACAAATCGGTCGTCGGAACGTCTTGCAATATGAGAACAACGGGCATTATTCGGCTAGAAAAGTGGGTCTTCCAACTATCCAAGAAATGGAAGAATACCGGATTCTACCACCTCATCCACATATCATTGGTCAGTCATATTGTCTCGGAGGAATAACAAACAAGACCTACTTCCATACGTTATGGTATTTCATACTCGCAACAGAAAATGCAACATTACGACGTTCCACATGTCTTCGTCTCAGAACTGAGATTAATCACTGAAGACCATCCTATACTATTCTAGGTTCCAGTAGTCTAACCATTGATCGGCAATTGATCTGGTACTAGAAAATCGGTCTCTTATTACCATAAAACAAAGACAGCAGTCGTACATGTCATTTGTGCTTTGTCCGCCGGTTCCTCTTCTGCGACGTTCTTGAGCCTCACTAGTCCATGTCTGATAGTGGCGCATAATGGTTAATTTGTTCCGATTAAGGTGATTTAGAATTTTTCGAGTTGAAAACGAAAAATCAGTAGATCTACCGAAAAATTATAAATGTGACATACTTGCATTCGATGATACAAATCGTCTAATTGTCGCTCCTATTGTTAAAATATACCTAATATCCCACAAAAAACACTAATTTTTTTTAAATTAAAACAATTTATACAAATAAAACTTTATTATTATTATTTATAACAAATGAATAACAAATTACATAAAATTTCCAATAAAAATATAAAGCAATAACAAAACTGATAGGAATGTACAGTTTTTTTTTTTTGTAAAATTTCCAAATTAAACAGAAAAAAATGGCATAAAGAGAGACGTATTTGTACAAAATTACAAAATTCGTTTTTTCAATTTGATAAAAGAAGAAAAATTGATTTAATTCTTTATAAAAAAATACGACGAAATGAGTGAATCCCCTATCGTATTTGACCATGCCCCCAACAATCCCAATTACACTCATTTCTTCATTGTATTATTATTACTATTATTATTATTATAATATTAAGGCCAAAATTTATTGAAAATATCCATAAAACTATCATAAATCATAAATGTTATAGCAACATCTAAACAAACACGTCCCAAACGTGGTACAGTACCTTTATAAAATGCTTTAGGACCTTCTAATTTCCATATTTTAATTGTACAATCTAATGTATTTTTATATTTTGATGCATCTAAACCTTGCATACGTGTTTTAATAACATCAATTGGTGTATTACCAAATACACTTGCTGCACCAGCTATAGCACCAAATAAACCAACTAAATATTTTGGTACTGGTTTTTGTTTATTATCACCTTTATATAAATCTTTACATGTTTCCATAACAAAAAACCGTATAGCTTGATTACTACCTTGTTTTAATATTGTTGCTGTTAAACCTTTATAAATACCACCAATACCTTCTTCTTTTATTATTGTACTAGTACCATGGAAAAAACCATGAAAACGTGGTATTTTACTACGTTGATCATTAATAAATTTTACTTTTATTGTTTCCATGGGTGTTACAGCAAATATTGCTTCTGATACACCAGCACCTAAACCACATAATAAACGACCATGTAAACTTAATACACCATTATCATCTACCATATGATTCTTAAATGTTTCAAATGATCCAAATCTATTTTATTGATTAACAAAAAAAAAACAATTTGATAAATTTGAAAGTAATTAGGTGTACAAATCAAATTCTAAAAACAATTTAAACTTCCCGCGCTCTTATCGTTCCATATAAAGACGCTAGCGCCATCTTGACGGAACGTATCGCAACATTTCTGGGAGAAGATCAATTTTGCTTTCGACAATCAAGGATATCTTATCCAATATGGTAGCTCTCTGTTAATGGGGTGCAATCCCCGTACTCTCGAACACAAGACATTCATTGAGTACAATACGCTCACCAACACTCAACCTTCCAGATTATTACGTAAAGTCTTGTCGAGTATCGTTGCGTCTAATGATGCGTTCTTCATGTTCCGTAATGGTTGCATAGTCTGAAGTCTTCCACTAAATGGCGATCCAGTGGCTTGACCAGCAGCAAAACCTTTATTTTTATACCTTAAACTCTTCTACTTGTGCCTTTTCTTCTTTGTTAACCTACCTTGGACTAAAGAGGCTCAAATCTAGAATGATCCACTTCTAATCACTCATAAGAGTCCAGCTCAACCACTGAATCCATCTGTAATAACGACCCGTACAATGGAAATAGTAAGCCAAATATCGTGGTGTCGTTTTTGATAAATGTCGAGAACAAATTAAGTTTTTGTATAAGTCCATCATCAGGCTTACGTCAGCCAGCGTGGCTCTATGTTCTAAAGGCTTCCATTCAACGATTCCAAGCTCACTAAAATAGGTAGTCGGTCACTAAGAGCCACCAAGGTGTCCACTGCCACCATTGGTTTGGTTGAGGATGCCTTCGACCATGACGAGGAAGAACTGTCGCAAGTGAGAAGACCAAAAGACTTTAGAATGTGAAACTACGTTCATCGACTTTTGGCTAGCCAGTATGTGTTCACGTTCCAAAATCTTCCATTCAACGATTTCAAGTTCGCTAAAATAAGTCGACTTTCAACACACCATTATTTGGCAAAAGCTCCCAACTTCACAAAGAAGCAAAAAACGCTCGATGTAAAGCATTATCTTCATTCGATTGCCATCAAGGCATCCTCCACCACCATTGGTTTGGTTAGGGATGTTTTTGACTATGACGAAAAAGGACTGTCGCAAATGTAGAAACGACAAGACTTCAAATCGTTGAATGGGAGACTTTGGAATGGGAACCCACACTAGCTGGCGAGATGTAGATGAACGTGGATTCATGTCCCAAAGTCTTCCATTCAACGATTTCAAGCCCAGTGTGGGTTCACATTCCAAAATCTTCCATTCAACGATTTCAAGTTCACTAGAATAAGTTTCTTAAATCGTCTATCAACACACCATTATTTGGCAAAAGCTCCCAACTACACAAAGAAGCAAAAAATGCTCGATGTAAAGCAGTATCTTCATTCGATTGCCATCAAGGCATCCTCCACCATCATTGGTTTGGTTAGGGATGTTTTTGACTATGACGAGAAAGGACTGTCGCAAATGTAGAAACCACAAGACTTTAAATCGTTGAATGGAAGACTTTGGAATGGGAACCCACGCTAGCTGGCGAGCTGTAGATTCACGTCCCAAAGTCTTCCATTCAACGATTTCAAGCTTTCTAAACTAAGTAAGTTTCTTAAGTCGGCTTTCAACACACCATGGTTTGCCAAAAATTCCCAACTTTAAAAAATGCTTGATGTGAAGCAATATCTCCATTTGATTACCACCAAGGCATCCACCACCAATGGTCTAGTTCGGGATGCTTCTGACCAAAAAAATGGAACTTCTCCAAGACTCGTTCTTAAGACACCAAATTAACTGTTTTTCTTTTACTGCGTCTTAACAACCCCAACGCCTCATATTGATACATCATTCAAGAAAACGCTAATGACGCTTAACTGGAAAAGTTCTGAAGCATCCGTAGTAAAAACCGGTTACTTCCTTGTTTTTTGTAATTCGCACACGTTATCCAATAGATGGCGTAAGAGAGCTTTATCCGCGGTATTATTTAAATAAAAACATTTTTAAAATTTATTTCGTACACCTAATATAATTAAACAAATATAAACTACCTAACAGCTGATTTTGGTATTGAACCATATAATAATACACTTAAACCACGATATAAACCAAAAAACCCATTATTTTTAACTGTTTTTTTTACACAATCCACAATACCTGTATATTGTTTTTGTGCACCTTTCTCATCTAATTGTAATTGTGTTTTAACATATTCTGTTGGGAATGTTATACAAATTTCAATACCACCAGTAATACCACCTTAAAAAAAAAAAATTCAATAATTTGAATTTAAAAAAAAATCCAACAAATACCAGCAACAATGCCTTTAATTCCTTTATTACCACCACCAGCTGGTGCTGCTGGTGCTAAATTACCCATCCATGGTCTATTACCAAATGGATTAATAAATTTCACTTGATTATTACTCATTTTCTTCAATTATAGTACTACCAACAATACAAATAAATGGAATGTTGAACTTATCACCAATACAGCAGTCTTTAACAAGAAATAAAAATAATTAAAATCTAATTAGAAACAAAAAGGAGAATTTAAGGTTATTGCATTGAAATGACCTTATCTGGGTCAAATTCCTTATCAATTTTACAACCATGCATACATCATATAGAACAAACAAACAAAATTATATTTTTATATACAATAATCGTATTACCTAAGCCTAAAACAAATGACTAGTTAAATACTAAGAAAAAAACAATTGAATGTCTACACTGATGATCGGTGTATAAAATAAAGATAATGGTATTTTTTTTTTTTATTTAAATGTTGATAAAAATATTTAAATCACGTGATTATTATATACCCCGCTACTATCAATATTGCTAATTACATAATAATTATGATAATGTAGAGTGAAAAAAGTTCCATTAATTTGATCAAGATACCATAGATTTGTTTTTTTTTTTTTTTTTGGTCCTCTATAATTGGGAAAAATTGTAAATATTTGTAGAATATCTTGATTTGATTATCAATAAATTAATTTATTAATTGTGTTTTTACCTTAATTATGGAATTTTAATCAAAAAATTTAAAACTTATAAACAAATAAGACATGACTGGACAGATGTCAAATGTCAAAAATTTGGCGACCCCAGCGTCCTCTATTCAATTGTTAGTCTTATTGTAGCTCTGTGGTTATTTGTTTAATTTATTAAAAACCATTGAATAACAAATTTTTTACTGATGGTGGCAACATTGCAAATATCAATCTTGTTATAATGCAATGTTGCCAAGGCTGATGATATTTCAGAATAGATGACGCACATTTTAATCAACTTATTCCAATCAGTTTATCCCAATTTTTTAACTTTTATAACATTTTATTTGTTTTCTGTTACAAAGTGCATTAGCATAAATTGACCACTAACCCTTTTTTTCCCAACTAGAGAATATTATTAATATAAACTTTGAATTATGCGCGCTTTACGTTAAGATTTGCAACGTTGCCACTTTTACTCATTGTAATTTATAATTCGGTATTTTCACATTTTTGACAAAATCCACTAATGCATTGAGGAAATCAAAATTTTAGACACGTATTTTTTTGTTTTTAAAAATATTGAAATTTAGCAGAATTATAACTGTTTAAAAACCTAAAGAACCGATCATTCCCGACCACATACTGAATTTAGCCGACAGAATTCTGACGTCACGAGACTGCATGAGGTTAGATCTACTAACTTCGACTCTTACTGTGCAACATTGCCAATTTTTATGAGAAACAAAAAGGGGTTCGCACCGAAAATCAAGGTATATATATATATACCTAATTTTCGAATTCTCTATTGAGAATCGTCTAAAATTCATCGTCGAATCGGTGATAAATCGTTAATCTGGCAACCCTGCTTTTATACTGTTCAAGTTAGAAAACACTAACCTGACTAACAGGATACAGAATAGTGACGTCACACAAAATGGCTGGAAAAAAGGCGGGATTTTGAACCGTTTGAATTTCTGTACAATTATAATGTAATTATTATAATTATTACGTCAATAAAATAATTTTAAATATGCATAACATATATGTTTTAGTGTATACTTTGGTATTTGATCGATTTAAAAAAAAATGAATCAATGCAAATAACGAATTGTTAAAACTAAATAAATTAGATATTACTAACAATTTCAAGTTTTTACCGGATCTAAGTGTCTCTGTTAGACCTAATCTACCGATATGTCAAGATTTTTGTAAAAAAAATACTATTCTAGGATCGCCTTAAGGCGGGCACAAGCTCTAGACTCTAGACTCTCTAGAGCTTGGTTAGTACAAGAGGCCAGTAGCCTTTCTTTGAGTTCTACAAAAGGAGCGGCCGCAAAGCTTCACGGAGCTCCAGGCATCTACGCTTAAAAAGAGCCGGTACAAATTACCAAGGGCCGGAGTGTTCTACGGCCCAGTATCATGTAAATTAAAATGAAACGTCATTTTTTAGGGCCCGTGGACGAATTATACCGGTGCCCATGAAATAATTTTGCCGGGACCCAGTCTTGCTCTTACGGCGGCCATAGGCGCGGTGTGTTTTTGAGGGCCCGGAATAACCTCCAACGTCGTTGTTTTTATAACGAAACGTCATTGATTGAGGCCCGTGGAAGAGTTGTACCGAGGTCCAAGGAAGAATTTTACCAATGTCCAGTGTCGCTATCTTGGCGGCTTTGCAGGCATTAATCCAACATTGGGAGAAATCCTCAAATCTGAAGGAATCGACACGGAATGTGGCAACAAACAAAAAAATGTTTGAGAGAGTGCCAGAAATCAACCAACCAATGTCTTCCAAAAAAAAAAATACACTCATAACAACGTCTGCTCATCTTAAGAATTCTAAGATTTTGTTGACATTTTTGAAGTGAAACTTCTAATGGGACGGTATACATATAGGTAGAGTGAGTTCGTATATTAAAAATTTTACCGTCATGGAAAATGAAACGCTCAAGAGTGGGGGGGTAGGCGTGTGTGTTCGAATAAAAAAAATGTTAATTTTTAAAATTAATTGTCTTATTAAACTTTTAGCTGCATAATAATAATAATAATAATAATAATAATAATAATAATAATAATAAACCCGCAAGGGTACTCTAGTTCATACCAGAGTATTTGGGGAGTGACGCCCCCACGGACCTCAGT
>JAZBGY010001242.1:0-25634 GCA_037414755.1 Lydus trimaculatus | reverse complement strand
TTTTTTCCGTTTTTGAAAATCGTAATTTTAATTGAGAAAAAAATGGAAGAAGATTGAAAATTTTTCGTAGTTTAAATGGAAATTCTATTTATTAACAGGTCAATGTCTTTTTTAAATCATACGTGATTAAATTGAGATTTGCGAAGTGTGGTCTACTTCAGTTTGAATAAACAAGTAACGATAAGAAGAAGCTTTGAGGTAAACAACTGGCAATGGTTGAATGAAAAAAAAACAATAACAGATAAAAAATACGTATGATGCACATCTCGGCACGTCTGACAATGAATTCAGTGTCAAGGCAAGATAAATAATGCAACTAATCTCTAAAAGTAGGTCAACTAAACACGAAACATCGAAAAGTATTCAATTTTTTTTCAATCAAAATTATGATTTTCGAAAATGGGAAAATTGTTGTCGTATACTACAAATTCCGGAGTTTCAGCTGTAGGGTTCTCTGCTCATTTATGAATAAGTTCTGAGAGATATTGGTCGTTTTTCTCATTTTAGAAACGCTTTTATCTATAAGGCCCATTTTTCTGTCAAGTCATTTTTAGACAGAGTACTCTCTATCCTTGTGTTTTTGTTTCGTTTCTCTAAAAAATACGAAAACTGTAGGTTCGCGTGATTCACCCTGTATATCGCGTGTAGTGATCCAAACCGATAGAAAAAGTTGTTTTCTTGCAACTTGGATCGAATCACGATTAACAGATCATGATTCCAAAATCATGATCCGAAACTAGGAGCGAAAGAACACAGCTATAATATAGAAAGGTTAGGCAGTTAGGCCTGGTTAGGCTAAACACATAGAGAAGCAGAAAGCAAAGCGACGAACGTATGTAGCGTTAATAAAAATTTACCAACACATAGCGATGTGTATAAAATCGTGCAACGATCACAAAGCCAACATCTATATGTTGCTGAAGGAAAATTCTTCGCTGAAAATTTGGTATTTACCAATTGTAAGCTCAAATGGACAGGATCAAAATAATTCCTATACAGGATTTTTTGTTATTCATAGCATAAAGTTGTTAGTTCATTAGATTAGGAAAAACGGTAAGCTATGTGCTCTGCTCCACACTATATACCTATAAGAAGTCAGAGGTCAGGTGCGTTTCTTTATATTGATATCCCCTAGAGGCCTAATCCACTACAACATTAAAATTAGCAAAACACATCCTGAAACTTGTTTAATTTCTTACCAGTAATACACTTGTCACTAACTCAGTTTATTTTCAAATCGCATACGGCAAATTCTGAGCTCCAAAGGTGTGATTACGTTGCGACGTCCAGCATTCGCGGCCAGGCAGCGACGCCCGACCGTCGATCAATACTACAATGTTTTGCCAATGACAGTGATTTAGTTACGTCGGGTCGTCCGGTAGACGCAATAGCTCACCATTGACGGCACTTTTCACTTAACAACTTTAGAAAGGACTGCCGAAACGCAGACGCCAGATGGTTATTCAAGCAAAAGAAGTGAACGTATCGGCTCACCGTCACTATTAAATGTCGTAACGGGTCACAAATGCTGGACGCCGCAACGAAATCACACCTTAACAGAGGGAATCCTAATATAATCCTCTACAAGTATGATCATATATTAAAAAACTGGTCCATGGACTAATTAGCAGTACCTACCCGTCATGCTGTATCCTCTTCTAATCCAATTTGAAATTGTAAAAAACCATCAGCCGAATTATTTTTAGAAATAACCGTAAGTTGAATCATATTAGATAGAAATGTGCAATCAAGCCTAAGGTGGGATTGTCTATTTCCTCCCTAGCGGGTGTAACTAGATCTTGGGTCAAACAAAAATTTCAAGCCGATTCTAACGTTTGGATTAACTAATTGTAAGACCTGGTTTATTTCATGAGACAACCGGTTGCAAATATTTGAGTTGGGTTAGGGAAATCAGGCCTTAATAAATAAATAAAGTCTACATTTTACGGTTAGCCTTCAAATACGAATACTCTAGATTCAAAGAATTATCTACAAACTGACAATTCCACAATTCTGTGTGCCACGAATTCAACCAATTAAATCTTGGCATTTCGAGCGGGTCATTTAAAAACTTTGAATTTTACACGAATTAAATTCAAATTCTTAAAACAGTCTTGGTGATAAATAATCTAATATTGATAAAAGCTATTCGCGATATTTTCTCATTATTTCAATCATTCATTCAACTGCTTGTACGTACTACACGTGAAAATTAAGTAAAAAACTATTTTTTTGATATTAAAAACATACATGACCTATATTTCAATCAATATATTGAAAATTATTTACAGAAGGAAAAAGAATGGTTTCTTTCAGCTGCGTAATAAATACCTATTACTGTAATGTTAACAAATGATTCAATGTGTGTGGTTTGGAAAAGAAAAACTATTCTAACAAAAAAAAAAAAATTAAAAACTAAACTAGAAAAACAAAAATTATAACGTAAAATAAATGTTCATTTTGGAATAATTTAATAATTTTTATTTTAAAGTGAATATCATTTTTATTATTGTTAATTTTTTTCAATGCATTTTATTAATGGATCACTGCAATTATTTTTTTTTTAAAGAGCACAAAATTGTCTCATAATGTTGTTGTAATCCATCCATACACAATATAGAGTCCACTCAAATAATGAATCGATTTTTTTTTAAATAAAAAAAAGAAAAAAGTAATAATAAGAAATAGAATAATAATAAAAAAGAGAAATATTCAAGCAACATAAGTATAAACTTTTCTATCTTCTGGTGTACGTGCTAAATATTCCCTTTCAATTAAACCTTCAATTCGTTTCTTAATAATCACCGGTGATGGTAGAAATCGACTTTTCAATTGTTCAGTTACTTCAGTAACTAATATATTATGTGCCATACGTTTGCGTGATTTCATTATTCGTACAATTGCTGCTTCAATTTCATGTTTACGATCTTCATCAACTTTATTACGTGTTTCACGTCGTTCTGGTTCACTTTCACCTTTAGCTGCTACTGTTTGTATTTTAACACGATGTAATTTTGATGTGAATGAATCATTTACATAAAATTCATGATTCGATTCAATTTCTTTAGTACGTGGATTTTTAATTAATATACGTTGTGTTGCTTTACCCATTGCTAATGATTGTAATGCCCTAATTAGATCTCTTTCTGGTATATCAGTTTCATTTAATATTTCTTCATATGTTAATTTCTCATGTATATTAAATAACATTAAAACTACCATTTGATAAGTTGATACTTGTATTATATGTTTTCTAGGTCCGGAACGTGATGATATTGTACTAGTTGATGATGAACATGCACCCTCTTTTTCTATTTCATCTTTCTTTGGACCGAAAAAGATTGCATTGAGATCAGCATTACCTAATTGTGGTTGTAATGTCAATTGACGGCCACTATGTTTCGCTAAATAAAATCTATAAACAAAACAAAAAATTACCAAATCATTCACACTAATACATACAAAAGAAAACAAACGAAACTAACCTACTGAAACATTCAAAGGCAGCTTGTGGAATTGCAGGAATGTGGCACTTGGGGGTAGCACTCTGTGTAGGCCAGAACCCTGTCGTTAATACACGCATAAATAGGTCCACACCGCATAAATTCAACTGTAATAAATTCGATTTTAATTTTACACAAAATGTGTGAAAAAAGATTATTTAAAATTACCTCCGTTTTTGCTATATGTTCTTTGAATTCTTCCATAATAGTATTTGAAACTGTCATATCTTTAAACATACCTTCCAATTTTGAGGTAAACTGACAACCACATTCAGTCTAAAAATTATTAATAAAAAAAAAAAGATTGTTTATTGATTATAAATTTGAGAACAATAGTAAAAATTACCTTTAATTTGGAAATCATGTTCTTCTCCCAATCATCACTAACTGATTTATTTAAAAGTAATCGTTTAGCTAAATGTTGTTTGTAGTATCTTTCAAATACATCTTTCTCTTGTAAGAATCTAAACAAGACCATTGATTTATCGAGGACTGTTTCAATTTCTTGTTCAGTCATCTATAATTTTTTTTTTATTGAATTAAAATTAATTTAAAAAAGAAAACAAACAAAAACGCATACCCCTTTAACACCTTTCTTTAATTTATCATCAATAAATAATGATAGATATTCTGGTGATTTTGGATTTAAATTAAGAAAATGTTCAAAATCGGATGCAATCATTTGTTTAAATATTTTATCGTTATTGAATGAATTTTTCAAAAAATGATCAAAACGATCTTTTAAATCTAATAATGATTGTACAAATGTTATAGCATTTATATTTGATTGATGTTCTTCTTCTTGTACTAATGCACGTCCTTGTTCACGTAAATATTGACTAATACAATCTGACATTGTTTTTAAACCATCTGCTACACGATCAAATAATTTATACATACATGCTAAATCTTCTGTTCGATGTGTTTTCAACATATGAACAACACCGGAATTTTCCATCTAAAATTATTTATTTATTAAATAAACAAAATAAACATTAAATTAAAATAAACAATAGATAATAATACCTCAACAACAGTTTTCATATGTTTTTTAATTAATTCTTCTTCAACCACTTCAACAATACGGCATTCAGTTGATTCATCTAAATAATGTTTGGCCCGTTCAGATTCTTCATTAATTCTAGCTTCTACTTTATTAATATATACAGATGCACTATTTTCAGCTAAGAATTTTTGACTTTCGCCCTATAACATTATAAATATGTTTTTATTATTATTATTATTTTAATATTAATGAAAAATGGAGGTTTCTATCAGAAAATCGAAATTATATGGGATTTCTTTTCATTTTATAAACACATTTGCAGAATAAAACATGTTTAAATTGAATTTTCATCCAACAATGTTTGTAAATTATCTTCAACTTTTATAGTGGCACCCTACTACGTTCTTTAAATCGTCTGAACTAAAACTAACAGACTTTTGGATATAAAATTGGCGACAAAAATTGAATAAATTCAAGCACATGCTTTTATAACACTTTTTCTTTGATAAAATTCGTATCCATATCGAAGACAGTAGTGACCAATAAACCCTTCTCTGATTGTCATTTTCAAACTACAAATTTCTAGGTTACTAACAATTTCCTCATATAAAATAATAAAAGCACAGAGGAACTTATCTAAGGCTAAACACATAGTGAAGCGGCAAGCAAAGCAGCGATGATAGCGGAGAGCAAAGAGGCGAAAATAAACCAATGTATTCCTATTGAACCGCGTATAGTGGCGACGAGCAACGATGCAACAGCGCTGTGATACTCGAGCAAAGCAACGATTTCAAACAATTTTGAATTCTCTATCATCGCTGTTCAAATCGTTGCTTAAAATGGGAATTGAGGCATTCATAAGTAGTGTTTTTATTAAAAAAACCTCTGTGGGACCAAAAAACAATAATTCAAGCAAAAATTTTGTTTTGAGGGAGACACATTTCAATGTCATTCGCGACTTTGTTGCGTCAGCCCCTAACCCCGGCAGCCCACAACTAATGAGTCTTAAATAGCAAGGGGGGTCAAGTAGCCCCTCATTGGAAAGGTCTTTTAATTCTCTATATGGTGGTATAAATTGTTTTGGGATTTTTTAGATATTTTTGTAGAAATGTTGATTGTACTTAGGTAACTACAAGACACATCCATGATAGCAGCACGATTTTATACGCCTCACTATGTATTGGCAAATTTTTATCAACGCTACATACGATCGCCGCTTTGCTCTCCGCTTTCATCGCTGCTTTGCTCGCCGCTTCACTATGTGTTTAGCCTAAGATAACTTTTTATAAAGTCACATAACATCTATCTTTCTATATTTTTTCTATTTTATTTTCAAATCACAAATTAATCCTAACCCGCTTTGTTACGTTAATATTTAACACTAGAAGTACGGATCTTTTAACCAGACCTATAAGAATATGAAGGACCATGTTGACCTATACCTAAATAATTGAATCTACCGAGTACAGAAATATAGAATCATAGAATATAGATTTAAAATCCACACTTCTAGTGTTAAAGAAACTCCCCCATATAATGTCGATGTCCTGTATATTTATCAAATTTACTCTGTAAAATTCTGATGATTGTTGTAGAAATGGCCGTTCAAAATCTTCTTCATATACAGAACGACCATTAATACCAAGTACCATTAACATTTGACAAGCATTTTTAATTGAGATTCTATCAACTTTCTCACCACGTCTCTCTCTCATCACCATATCCAATAATGTTTCACGTAAATGATCACGAATACATCCATATCTAACAACCTACAAAATATTATTATTATTATTATTTTAATTAATTAAAAGAAAAACAAAAATAATTAACCTGATCTCTAAATATAATTAATCCCAAATTGTATACATTATCTACGTCATTTTGTTGTACATAAACACGATCCATATACATAAGAATGTCACGTATCATCACCATTGATGTTTGATGATCATTCCATGCTTGATTTAATGTCATTAAGAAATTATTGTGGAGTGAACGTAGAACATCTTCACGTACCTATCGGAAAAACAAATGTTATATTAACCGCTAATTTAACAAATATTCCTAATATTTAAGAGACAGATACCTTTGTTTCAAGATGATGAGTTACAACTTCTTTTAATCCTGAATAAAGTTTCTCACCATGCTTATGTAATACCATTGTATAAGCATTTCTATATAATTCTTCAAAACTAAGACCTGAATTATTCTTCTTTTGAATCTCTTGTATAGCATTCTTTAATAATGCCCATATACTTTCCACATATTTCTCATCCATTGTCATCTAGATTGAAACAAAAATAAATAAATTCAATTGATTGATAATATTGATTTTAATTTTACTCTATTCAATGAATCCATTTTATTATTACAATTTTTTTTCAAACAATATTTCCCTTCAAATAAAAAAATGACAATTATACAAAAAAAAAAAAATAGTCGTATGTTTTAAATTATTATTCAAACATGCTTCTATTTTTCTGAATTACAATAAACGTATTTTGTAGTTAAAATTGGTAACGTAAAATTTTGGTTTTATTTAAACTTTCTACTGTAAATTTGAATTAATTAATTAATAAATTTTGAAGAAAAGAAAAATTATTAATCAAGAAATAATAAACAAAATGATTTGTCATTGTACAATTGTCTTTTTTTTATATGTATAAATATGAAAAATATAAAGAATTTAATATTTAATTGTTTTATTATTGTAAATATAAAAGATAACAAAAAGGGTTCATATCATGAACCACAACGGAAACCGGAAATTATTTCTTTTATTCCATTACAAAAGAACATTTCTTGTTTCTCTAACTCTACACTCTAGAGCTGAATTTATTAAAGAAAAACCTCTTTCTTTGTAATAGATTTATTTAAAAAATATATAAACCTTTTATCGGATTTACAATATTTTTGCTGATGTTACCTTGTTATCAAACGAATAAAAAAATAAAAAACACCTCTAATATATCTATTGATACATGCTAAAATTAATAAGTAAATAGGTCAATTTCCACAATAGCGCTATTAAGTTGCGGGGGTGGCTATTATTAATTATAAACTAATAAACGACGTTAGTTGTGTTCCATCAACTTCTATTTGTAGCAAGCAAGCAAAAGTAAATATTTGCCAATCAAATTATATTCTATTTTATTATCTTATACACAGTGCCGTATTAACAACCATTAGGCAGAGTTAACAACAGCCTATGGGCCCCATCACTTTTAGGGGCCCCACAATGGTTCAAGTAATATTGATTTAATCTTGAAAGGAATTTTCTTTACATTTTTTTCAAATTGGCTTGCACAAACCAATTTACGCAAGCATGCTGGTGCATGAAAGGCAGCCTTTAGATAGCATGATCTTCAGCAAATAGTAGGGCAGAGGTTCCCAAACTGTGAGATTCACCCACTTTAAAAAATAAAACTTTTTTGCGACCGTCGTTGCGTTGCAAAAGGAGGGCAGACAAAATATGTTCACAAGTTTCATGCTTTTTCTATCTATTTAGGTTCCATTTTTTCAGTAAATCGTTTTATACGAATATTGGAACGTAAGGTTCAATAGTTACAACAAATTCGTTGTTGTTCAACTTATTGTTCAATTTTTTTCGATTCAAATTTCAAACTACTATCAAAACGAGGATATTTAATCTGTTTGTTTGTTTTTCTATATGTATACTTAAAACTTGTAAATGTACAACTTGATTGTGGACATGTACACAATTATAGATTTTGTATTGTCTTATCAATGTCATTGATAAAACTAGTAAATGAATAAAGAAAACTTGAATACATAATCCAATTTAGCTACATTTGCCAAGAACAAAAAAAAAAGATTTTTTTTTTAGAAAACCAACAACAAAACTGATTATGTGTTTTGTTGCTAAAATACTTCAACTTATTATTCTACTGTAAGATCTGTACTTATACAAAAAAAAATCTCTTTTTTGTTTTTTTTGTTCTTTTTCTTATTCTTTATTCATCTCTAAAATAATTCTTAATTACATCTTGACAATTTAGATGCTACAGTTTGAATAATGCTCTCTAAAAAAAAGATATAAAAACTACAATTCCACGTACAGTTTCAAAGAAAAGCACGTTCGTGTATACATAAAACACAATACCATTTTTAGTAATTTTGCAAAATACAATTGTAAAAATCATTTAATTTGGAATAGAAAAAAAACAAGATGAAAATAAACATTGCATTTGATATACTGATAAAAACAAATTGCAATTCTTATCTAAAAAGTTTAAATAATTGAAAATAAGGTTAAGGTTTTTACATATACACACACACACATGCATATACAGGTTGAGATATTTCAAGTAGAAACATGGGAGAAACAACAAGAAATAGAGCAGTCGTATAATCATCACCCGGGTTGAAAAGAAATACAATAGAAGTCCTCTTAACCGACTTTCGGATTATCCAACCTTTTACTTACTAAAACATTAAAATTTGTCTCCACAGTTGCAGAGTGGCGAATAAATCGACTTTTTAAATCTCATATCCATATTTTTATTATGAAACTATAAAGGAACTATTATATGTTACATAGTTGCCCATGTACTGCCATGACAAAGGTCAGTTTAAACGGTGGTATAAAGGTAAAACGTCGCTTCGTATTATCTGACGTTTTCGTTTATTCAACTGAAATTTGGTCCCGTAGTTGTCGGTTAAACGGGCTTCTACTGTACATAGAAAATCGATGTTTAGAAAAGAACAAAAAGATGATAAGACACAGTGGCGTATTATGTGGTCATTGGGGCCCCACTTTAAGTGAAATAGTGAACTTTAAGCCGCGTCCACATCTAACGAACGAATGCAAACGAATGCAAATGTAAACATAGTGTGGACGGTAAGACAAACGCGAACGTGGAAAACAGCGATCCGCTGATTGTCGGTACGTCAAAGAAAGAAGATATTCGTTCGTGTTTGCATATAGTGTGGACGGGGAAATGGGAACTAGAAGCTAGTGGAATTAGTGGAACACAAGCGAATGCAAGGATATTCTACTATTTCTGTTTGCGCATAACATTCGCATTCGTTTACATTTGTCTGTATTCGTGGATTTGTTCTCATTTCGTTTGCATTCGTTCTTGTTCGTTCGCATTCATTCGTTAGATCTGGACGCAGCTTTAAATAAAATCTGAGTCAAAATAAAACAAAATTAGATATACGACATTTATCAGTGGCCTCACTAGGGAGGTGCGGCCCTCGGCCCGGCCCAGGCCGCACAGGTTGACACCATCGTGGGATGAAACCGAACATTTTCAAAGTGGTCCTTTCTTGTTTGTTGAGGAACTCCTATGAAATCTTAAATCCATGTTTTTTAACGGCCAAACAGTTCATCCAAAGTTTTGCTCAAAAACGGCAGAAAAAGTTGCACTTTTTTTAAAAAATAAAATAGAATTCTCAAAGAAAACTGCAAATTTTTTGCTAAATCCATTAAAATAAGCTGAAAAATTCAAAAATTATGACCAAAAACGGCGAATTTTGCGCTAATTTAATCAAAATAAGCGAGAATTTCCATAGATTTTGTTCAAAAACGGAAAACTTTGTGCAAAATTCATCAAATGAAGCGAGAAATTTTCAAATATTCTTTTCAAAAATGGTGAATTTTGAAAGATTTTGCATAAGAACAGCAAGTTTTGCCTTAAATTCATTTAAACGAAGCATAAAATACCAAAAATTCTGATAAAACACAGCAATTTTTACACCCGTAAGGGAGAATGGATCAAAGGTGTGACATTACATAATGAATTATCGCACCGGCTAATATCAATGATAAGAACGTCATTGTATTTATGAACAATTAAATGTAATTCACAAGAAAGATAATGAATAATAGACTCGATTGAATAATTTAGGAACCCCCTGTTAGTTGGGGCCCTTTTTGCCCTTTTTTTCTCATACTATGTCACTGAGAAGACATTTGCTATCTTTATCTTAGATTATGTAGAAACATTACGATTCCAATAAGCAGGAGAAGGATGAGATTACATTGCATTTCTTGTAGTTTCGCCTATATCTTAAGCCGCATCCAGATCTAACCAACAAATGCGAACAAATGGGAACGAATGCAAACGAATGCGAACAAATCCACGAATACAAATAAATGTGAACGAATGCCAATGTCATGCACAAACAGAAGTAGTAGAATGTCCTTGCATGCGTTTGTGTTCCACTAGTTCCACTCGCTAGTTCCTATTTCCCGTCCACACTACGAACGAACGAATGCAAACGAATTTTTTCTTTGAAGTACCGACAACTAGCGGATCTCTGCTTTAAATTTTCAACGTTCGTTTGCATTCGTTCGCGTCTTGCCGTCCACAATAGTCCACACTATATTTTCATTTGCATTCGTTTGCTAGATGTGGACGCAGCTTTACATATATTGTATTCTTTATACATTTATATACAGGTTAAGACAGTTCATTTAGAAATATTAAAGAAACTGCAAGAACCGTGACAGTCTTATAGCCTTCGTTTGGGTAGAAAAGAGATGGCTGGTAGAATCTTTGTAAAATTACCCACCCTCAAGACTGTCCTATGTTCCTAGAATAAATGTCTCAACCTGCATATCCAGGACGCCCTTGCCAAAATTTCCTAATCATCACAGATCACAGAAAGGAAATAAAAATAATGGCACCAGTAGGTACTGTATGGTCATTAATTCTCAATAATTAGCCATAGAATAGGTGTTGTTTTTTTGTTTTAAATAAAACAGAATTAATTAATTTTCATGTATGTGTGTATGTGTATGTTACTTAGGTTATAAATTGTTGTTTTCCTGCATAATCAGGATGATTGTGCGCAATGATTTGTGATAATTCAAGCATAAAAATTCAAAAACAGCCCTACATCCTAGATTTGTTGTAATTAATATTTACACACATACACACAAAAAAAAACATTAAAAAAAATGGTAAAAACTCACTGGGAATGCTCGAATTCTCATCTTGATATCCCGTTTCGTATTTGTCGAATTCTTCATAGTTGGCCCTGACATTGTTCCTAATTTTGTTTCAATTCACCCAAATTAAACGATAAAATCAAAAATAAATAAATAGAAGAAAAACAAAAAAAAAACTGTAATTTTCTGAATAATCACAACCAAATTCGGAGGTCGTTCCTTATGCCAACAACAACAACAACAATAATAACAACACCACATTCAATTTGAACAATTGTTGAAAAACAACAAAATTACCACACATTTCAATTGTACACGGTGGTAGTAGTGGTGTTGGTGGTGGTGATCACATCAAAATCCCCCAAAATTAATTCAATTACAACAAACATAATTTACACCCCGTCTAATCTCGATTCAATTCAAACACAATATAAAATTAATTAAAACAATTCTTGATTGGGGGAATTATGTTAAAATTAAGAACGACACAACTATAGTAGATGAGAAAATATAAAACAGGTCGTAGGGATAACTTTGCAAAACATACACACACACTAACACATATACACACACATACAAACGGTGTACACTCACACATAGAAATCAACACTAGTATTTTAATCGTTATAAACCGTTTTCGTAGTGTTTTTTTGGTCGTAATGTATTTATAATCAATTTAAAACACGTTGGATTTTAATTTTGCTTATTTACATTAGAATTAATTGATTGATTAATTGGGATTTTTTTATTTTTTTTGCCTAATAAACCATTGTCAACGTCAAGAGAAAGTAACTATGAAAATCTCACACACACATACACATATACACACACACCGCCACAAGGTTTACTTTCCGTCTCTCCACCAACCAATTCAGCTGATCAGATTCGTTTACGTTTACGTTAAGATAGACGTAAATGGTAACGAATACGCAATTATGATAAAGCGGCACTTACAATATTCAAGGTTTTCAATAACTAATCGAAAAAATACAATTACAACAACAAAACACTATCTGGTGTAATAATAGAAAAATATACGCAGGAATTTTGTTATAAATTTAACGAATTTGATTTTTTTATCAGCGTTTTTAGAATTTTTCCGAATAAATAACCTAACATTGACCTAAAACAGCCATTACGTTACGCAGTGGCGTAATACTACACCGCATCTTCAATCAAACAGTGATTCTACAACGGTATTATTTTAGAGAATAAAAAATTATAAAAACTATAATTTGAATGTAATTTTGGTTATTTAAACGGTTATAAATAGATATTGATTCAAATTGTATACTTCTAGTGTATTATATTGTTTATAGAAGTTGATTTATTTGAATTATATTATATTAGAATTGTGATTGTTTGGGAGTTGCTGTTTTAACAGGTTCATCATCAGTGTACCCAACTTTATAAACTGACATTTTGTTAAAATAATAATCCTCTAGATTTTTATTAATTTTCAAAATTACCAATGAAACGCAAATATTAATCAATAAAACCTTTATTATTATTATTGGCTCGTTTTATTATTACATAAATTCCAAACTAATTGCAATTGTCGATTATTTTATAAAAATAATGTCAATTTGTTCAAAATTGCTGTTTTTTTTTCCACTCTAAAATCTATTAAAAGATCTTTCAACAAAAAGCAAAATACACAATAAACTATATAATAAATAAATTTGATCTTCTCCATTATTAATGGGGCTACCTTCGTCTTTCACCTTTCTGGGTTTTACGTTTCTCTTTCTTCTCTTCTTTCATTTGTTTCTGCTTCTCTCTATATTATTGTAATTTACGTTAATAAATTTGTAATTTAATAACATTTTATTTGTATTTACCTGTCTTCTTTGTCTTTCTCTTTTTTACGTTGACTATCGAGTTTGGCTTGTTCACGTTTCGCTTTATCAGCTAATAATACAGCTTGTACATTCGTATTCTTTTCTAAATTGTTCTCTTTATGTTCGTTGAATGATTGATGATTTTGTTCAATTTCATCATCTTCATCATCAGTCATTTGACTATATTGTGATAATATAGCTTCACGTATTTTCTTCTCTTCTTCTGTATAATTTTTCTGTTTTGTTGTTTGTAATGATTGTGATTCTAATAATTTCACTAATTGTCGATCAACATCATCACCACCATCACCAGATGTCTTCAAAGGTGGTTCTATTGGTTTATGAAATTGCCATTTCTCTAAAATCTCATTACAAAGTTGATTAATTTCATCTTCCTAAAAATTGAATAAACAGGAAATTAAATTGGAGAATTTGAAGCAAATCGTGATGTCTTATCGGCAATACTAACATTTTCGATGAATTCTGTAAGTATACCTTGTAATGCTTCGATTTTCTCATCGCAGCTCTCATCACTGTCTAAAATACCTTGAATATATGAACCGAAAACACTCTCATCAATATTTAATTCATTCAATTTGTTACTGAGCCAAACTGGAAAATCTTCTAACGAGGAAGCCATTTTTGTTTAAAATTTTCTAGTGATTTTCATCGATTTTTATTGGTACGTCTGCACGATTAGGGTTTTAATTGTGTTAAAGTTGGTAGTGGTTTCTTTTCTTTTTTTTCTTATCTTGAATATGGTTAAATCTCGTCATTTTTGTGTCAATTTGTTGTTTAACAATTATTTGTTGAATTTTATAAATTATTTCCTGGGAGGGGGCACCTTTTATCTATTTATGACTCATACATTAACAATTTTTAAATAAATTTCCCAAATATTGATCAACACTAGTTGCAGAATAAGTTGTAGAAAAGTCTTGTGTGAATTATTGGTGAGATTGTTTATTTTTGTTAGATTTAGTGATAATGTCGAGTGATATGGATCCATCTTTGGATCAATCCTACGTACAAAAATTACAATATTTGTCATTAAATGGTCAAATCGATACAGATAAACGATATGGACGTATTTCGTCAAATAAAGCCGAATCTGTCGCTGTATCATCATCACCACAACAACAACAACAACCACCAACATCATCATCATCATCACCATACCACCATCAAAAACAGAAATCAATCGGAGCTATTGAGAGTTTTACAACTGACGATCCTACACAAAGAAAACCGAACGAGTATGCAATGTATGAAAGGAGTAATATTATTGCAAGTTCAAAATATGCAACACCGAAACACGTTGAAACATTGTCTAGTAAATCAATTGATGAGCATGATATTTATGTACAATGTGCTAAACCACAAGTACCACCAAATCCAGCAACAAGTCCAACACAAAACATCAATTATACAACAACGAATACATCAGTTTATGAAAATATCGAATATTATCCAAATCGTGATAATAGACAAAACTATTATCATCATCAACAACAACAATCATCACGTAATAGTAGCGTTATAAGTGAACCGATTTATCGTAAAGCTCAACCACAGGTACCTTCAGGTAATCGTAATATAACTCGGGATAATGGTGATAGTTTACCATTATATGAGAATATCCGGACATTACCGCAAAAATCTAGTGGTGCTCAACCTGGCCCACAAGTACCATCAAACCAACAACAACAACAACAACAACCACCACCGCCACCATATCCCAGTCAAGGCTATCAAACTTATCCACAACAATCAGTATATTCTGTTATGCAATCACCTAAATCTTATCAATACAATAAATCACCAACAAAATCATTAACACAACAACAATTAGATGAAATCAATAGTAGTGATTATGTATGTATGACTGGTAATATATCGCATGTACCATTTCAAACAACTAGTGCAAAAAATTATGATCGTTCACCAGCAACTGGTGTAGCATCAACACCATCTGTTTTACATAAACAACCACCACCACCACCACCAACTACAAAAGAACAAATCGATATAATCCGTCCACCACCTGTACCAAGTCCAACACCTAGTGCATGCAGTAGTACTGGTAGTACGATGGGTAAAATGAAAATAACTGGTAAAACATTATTACCATACAATGTTACACCACCACGGCCACGAGGACCAACAGAGGCTGAACGTAAAATTGAAGAGATGACACGACAGATTGAAGAAGAAATGGAGAAACATGAGGAAGAGGGCGAATATTTTGGTAAATTTACGTTATTTAACACGAATTAATTCTAACACGTTTGCTTATTATTCTTTCTTTTCACACATAAAACAGGAATTTGTCATACATGTGGCGATAAGGTAACAGGAGCCGGACAAGCATGTCAAGCTATGGGTAATCTATATCACACAAATTGTTTTATTTGTTGTTCATGTGGTAGAGCATTACGTGGTAAAGCCTTTTATAACGTACACGGTCGTGTATATTGTGAAGAAGATTATTTGGTAAAATATAATTAACAAAAATTGAAATAATTAAAATAAACATTTTTTTTTAGTATTCTGGTTTTCAGCAGACTGCCGAAAAGTGTGCCATTTGCGGTCATTTAATCATGGAAATGGTAAATTTATTAATTTTATAAAAATAATAGTAAATTAATTGTTTTGTTAACCAAAAATAGATCCTCCAAGCCATGGGCAAATCTTATCATCCCGGTTGTTTCCGTTGTTGTGTTTGTAATGAATGTTTAGATGGTGTCCCATTTACTGTTGATGTTGATAATAAAATTTATTGTGTTAATGATTATCATCGAATGTTTGCACCGAAATGTGCTGCTTGTGGCAAAGGTATTTTTTATTTAAATACAATTTTTTTTTAATAAAATACGAATTTATTGGACTTTTAGGAATTACACCAGTTGAAGGTACAGAAGAAACAGTACGTGTCGTATCAATGGATAAAGATTTCCATGTTGATTGTTATATATGTGAAGAATGCGGTATGCAATTAACTGATGAACCTGATAAACGTTGTTATCCATTAGATGGTCGTTTATTATGTCGTAGTTGTCATATTGATAGATTACAGCATACACCAACACAAATGCGTCCAGTTACTGCCACATACCAATATACTGGTTGAAAATGTTGTTTTTTTTTTTGTAAAATTTTCAAATTATTCGAAGCAATTCTAGCGCCATAAATGATCAATCCTAGTCAGTAATTTTTTATAAAAAAACAAACAAAACAAAATCGATATTCTAATAAATTTCAAAAAAAAAATACATAAAAAAGATATCTAGAATTGTTTCAAATAATTTGTTGCTCCTTCTATTGCTCGCTATAATAATTGCTCATTTTATAGGTTTTAGTATTATTCCAATTGATTGTAAAATTACATGACGAACATTTTTTTTTTAATCATTTTATTTGTGATTAGGGATAATCAGTTTTTATAAAATCAAAATTTTACATGTTTCGTTCCTAGATTTTCATAGCTTTTTTTTTAGTGTATTTGCTGTGATAATTTTATTTGTTTAAATTAAAACAGACAAGCTTACTGATATAATCATCATCCATTCCAGTGTTACTTAATGTGCTTCAGAT
The DNA here is from genome assembly GCA_037414755.1 of Lydus trimaculatus. Lineage (NCBI taxonomy): Eukaryota > Metazoa > Arthropoda > Insecta > Coleoptera > Meloidae > Lydus > Lydus trimaculatus. The sequence continues at coordinate 8,768 of JAZBGY010001242.1, read as the reverse complement.
AATAAATAAATTATTTAGGGAGAAATTGTTGTTTTTATTCTAAATTCGCATTCATTGTGATTCGTTTTTCTACAGTTGCTAAATTTTGAATATGGCGCTCCTTTAATACCAACCCTTAAATACCAAAATCACTAGATTTATCCGGATTAAAAATATTGATGATATTTTCTAATTATGTAAATTTGTGTGTAGGTTTTAAAGTAAATTCTAAAATATCTTATTAATTTTGTGGTCAAAAATTGTAAATTTCTTATGTAGAACCAATTTATTGCTGTTTGGTCCTGAAATCATGGTAGTTCAAATGCACCAAAAGTCACTAAATTGTCAAGTTGACGTTTATCAATACGATTGTTGCAACTTCATTTGATTAATGTTTATAAATTTATTATTCAATTAAAAATAAACAATAATTAATTGAATTATGCATTAATAGGTTGTTCTACAAAAGTATCATACGCTTAAAAATAATCACAAAAGTTTCTTGTTGGTGGTAGACGACTTTAAACAAAGGTAAGTTAAATTGGCTTAATTCGTGACTGATTAGTAGCCATCATGTGATTCATATTAATTCAACTAATTTTTGTGTTGTTTTTGTTTGTATTTGTATATTGTTTAATTTGCAGATAGACTCCGTGTGGGGTTGGGCGTCTCCGCCCTTACGCCTCCAACTGGCCTCCCACATTCGTGGTACTTGTAGAATGGGGGAGATGGCAGTTGGGGACCGGCCCCCATCACCTGCCCGTTTATCACATACCTCAGATAAACATCCAAAAAATACATTAACTGAATTGAATTTATTAAGAAGACATCGGGAATTATGTGATGTTGTTTTAAATGTTGGTAATCGGAAAATATTTGCACATCGTGTTATATTAAGTGCATGTAGTCCATATTTTCGTGCAATGTTTACTGGTGAATTAGCTGAATCACGACAAACTGAAGTAACAATAAGGGATATTGATGAATTGGCAATGGATTTATTGATAGATTTTTGTTATACATCACATATTGTTGTTGAAGAATCAAATGTACAAATGTTATTGCCGGCAGCATGTCTATTACAATTGACTGAAATCCAAGATATTTGTTGTGAATTTTTAAAACGTCAATTAGATCCATCAAATTGTCTTGGTATACGTGCATTCGCCGATACACATTCATGTAGAGAATTATTACGTATTGCTGATAAATTTACACAACACAATTTCCAAGAGGTGATGGAAAGTGAGGAATTTCTACTATTACCAGTTGGTCAACTTGTTGATATTATATCAAGTGATGAATTGAATGTACGTACAGAAGAACAAGTATTTAATGCTGTTATGTCATGGGTGAAATATAATGTTGCTGAACGTCGTCAACATTTACCACAAGTATTACAACATGTCCGTTTACCATTATTAAGTCCGAAATTTTTAGTTGGTACAGTTGGTTCAGATTTATTAGTACGTTCAGATGAATCATGTCGTGATCTAGTTGATGAAGCAAAAAATTATTTATTATTACCACAAGAAAGACCATTAATGCAAGGACCACGTACTAGACCAAGAAAACCAACACGTAGAGGTGAAGTTCTATTTGCTGTTGGTGGTTGGTGTAGTGGTGATGCTATTGCATCTGTTGAAAAATTCGATCCACAAACAATGGAATGGAAAATGGTAGCACCAATGAGTAAAAGACGATGTGGTGTTGGTGTGGCTGTTTTAAATGATTTACTTTATGCTGTCGGTGGACATGACGGACAAAGTTATCTCAATAGCATTGAAAGGTAATTAAAATCATTATTAATTAAGAATTGATAATAATTTGAATTTTGTAATAGATATGATCCACAAACCGATCAATGGTCATGTGATGTAGCACCAACAACTTCCTGTAGAACGAGTGTAGGTGTTGCTGTTTTAGATAATCTACTCTATGCTGTTGGTGGTCAAGATGGTGTTCAATGTTTAAATCATGTTGAAAGGTTTCAAACTATTCTTCTACTAATAATAATCGACAATTTTCTAAATTACAAATAATTGTAGATACGATCCAAAAGAGAATAAATGGACAAAAGTAGCTCCAATGACTACACGACGTTTAGGTGTAGCTGTAGCAGTACTTGGTGGTTATTTATATGCCATTGGTGGTTCTGATGGACAATCACCATTGAATACAGTTGAACGTTATGATCCACGACATAATAAATGGACATTAGTTAGTCCAATGTCAACAAGACGAAAACATTTAGGCTGTGCTGTTTTCAATAATTTAATTTATGCAGTTGGTGGTAGAGATGATTGTATGGAATTATCGAGTGCTGAACGTTATAATCCACATACAAATACTTGGAGTCCTATTGTGGCAATGACGTCGCGACGCAGCGGGGTAAAACTACTTTTTTAAAATAAAAATAAACTCAATAAAGCCATCTTTTTTTTCCTGTTGATAATATAGGTAGGTTTAGCTGTTGTAAATGGTCAATTGTATGCTGTAGGAGGTTTTGATGGTACAGCTTATTTGAAAACAATTGAATTCTATGATACAGAACAGAATCAATGGAGATTATGTGGTTCAATGAATTATCGACGATTGGGTGGTGGTGTTGGTGTAATGAAAGCACCACAAACTGAAAATCGTATTTGGTAGTTGATATTGTGGAGATGATAGTTTTTTTTTTTTAAAAAAAAAACCAAACAAACTATAAATGAACAATTTTAGTTTTTATCTTTCGATTTTCGTTTGTCTGAACTGTCTTTGTGATATCATCTTATTATAATTTTTATTATCAGTTCAATCGCAATAATTATGTATAGATTTGTATTTATTTATTATAAAAATCAGATTTATTTATATTCATTATAGTTCTTTTTCGTTTGTTTTCTCATTAATTGTTAAGAATTATGCAAATGCAATTATTTATAATTAATTTAATTTTGAAAGAAATTAAGGGCTACATGATTAGAATTGCTACATGTACCTCATTTTATAATGAGTTTCTTCTATAAAATTTCGTAATTATATTCAGAAAACAGAAATATCAAACACTATTTCTATTTTTGATTGGAATTTGTAAAATTGTTTCAATCGAATCGTTGTCATAATTTCAAATATTGTATTATATTGTTATAATTATATGAAAATCTAATAAATGTCCAGCTTAATAATAATAATAATAGGGGGCACCAATTTGTTACCCAAAAATAATGTAATCACTTTATATTAAAGGAAATTATTCCGCCTACGCTGGTTTGTTAAAATCATTTGAATTTCCCACCAAATATTTAGTGTTTTTGGTTTTTATCATTAATACCAATCTGATAAAATGAAATAGTTCTTAATTATTCCGGTACGAATCTACTAATTTGGGAATTACACGTGAATTCGTATAATTTATCTGTGTAACGATTTCCCGAATAGTTTCAAGGTAATTTACCCTAAATATACATTTTCTCTCATTTTAGCCCAATTTACATGTTATAATTCATCAGATTACTAGATTGTAAATTACGTGAGTTGTCAATTGTTTTTTTTTCCATTTGTTGAAAGTTATAAATCCGATTCGCTCCAATAGAACAAATTATGTAAAAAAACAGAGTTAAAACTTGATGAAAAATCGTTTGTAGTACATTTAGAACGGCATCAATCGTTGTTCGAGTTGTCATTTGAATTTTTGTATAATTTAGGTTAAATTAAGACAATGCCTTCTGACGCTAAGAAACGTGAACAACAACGCAAGAAGGAGGCTGCCAAAGCTCGTCAAGCTGGTAAGAAAGCACCGAATAAAAATGATGAAACAACACAACAGAACGGTGATTCAAAAACACAAAATGGAAGTACCGATCTGAGTGCTGAAGGTTTGTTGTAATCTTTACTTTGTGTTGTTAATTAATTAATTGATTGTTGTTGTATTAACAGAGGCATTATGTGCAAAATTGGAAGCTGATGCTCGTCTAAATGCTGAAGCACGTGCCTGTACTGGTTCATTGGCTGTCCACCCGAAATCTAGAGATATTAAAATTGAGAATTTCTCAATAACTTTCCATGGTTGTGAGATGTTACAAGATGCATTATTAGAATTGAATTGTGGCCGACGTTATGGTTTATTAGGTTTAAATGGTAGTGGTAAATCGACAATATTAGCTGTATTAGGAAATCGTGAAGTACCTATACCTGATCATATTGATATATTCCATTTAACTAGAGAAATGCCAGCTTCTAACAAAACAGCATTAGAATGTGTTATGGAAGTTGATGAGGAACGTGTTAGATTGGAGAAATTGGCTGAACAATTAGCCGCATGTGAAGATGATGGTAAATTAGATTTTTCTAAAAAAAAAATAGAAGAAAAAATAATAATCAATAAAACAAAATTTTAGAATCCCAGGAACAATTAATGGACGTTTATGAGCGTTTAGATGATATTGCTGCAGATACGGCTGAAGCACGTGCTGCAAATATTCTACACGGTTTAGGTTTCAGCAAAGAAATGCAAAATAAGAAAACTAAAGATTTCAGTGGTGGTTGGCGGATGAGGATTGCTTTAGCACGTGCTTTATACGTAAAACCGCATTTATTATTATTGGATGAACCAACAAATCATCTAGATCTTGATGCTTGTGTATGGCTTGAAGAAGAACTCAAACAGTAAATTATCGAATGTTGGTGTTGTTTTTGAAAATTTTAAAATTATTGTTTTTTTCTCCTATTTAGTTACAAGCGAATTCTCGTCTTGATCTCGCACTCTCAAGATTTCCTCAACGGTGTTTGTACAAACATCATCCATGTGAATAAGAAACGTCTTAAATATTACACTGGAAATTACGATGCCTTCGTCCGTACACGAATGGAATTGTTGGAAAATCAAATGAAACAATACAATTGGGAACAGGATCAAATCAACCATATGAAAGTAATTTTTTTTAGTTGATTTTGTTTTGAATTTGTTAAAAAAATACGTGATTGTTTGTAGAATTACATTGCAAGATTTGGTCATGGTTCAGCTAAATTAGCACGTCAAGCTCAATCAAAAGAGAAAACTTTAGCAAAAATGGTAGCTGCTGGTTTAACAGAGAAAGTTGTCAGTGATAAAATTGTAACATTCTATTTCCCAAGTTGTGGTACAATACCACCACCTGTTATTATGGTGCAAAATGTTAATTTCCGGTATAGTGATGATGGACCATGGATTTATAAAAATCTCGAATTTGGTATTGATTTAGATACAAGATTGGCTCTAGTTGGACCGAATGGTGCTGGTAAAAGTACTCTTTTAAAACTTTTATATGGAGATGTGAGTATTTTCTTTTATCATCAAACAAATTATTCAATATGAGGAAAAAAAAACAAAATCTTACAGCTGGTGCCTACTGAAGGAATGATCCGTAAAAATTCCCATTTACGTATCGCCCGTTACCATCAACATTTACATGAATTACTCGATCTAGATATATCACCATTAGAGTATATGATGAAATCGTTTCCGGAAGTTAAAGAAAAAGAGGAAATGCGTAAAATTATAGGACGGTACGGTTTAACCGGTCGACAACAAGTCTGTCCGATTCGTCAATTATCTGATGGTCAACGGTGTCGTGTTGTATTCGCTTGGTTAGCTTGGCAAGCACCCCATCTATTATTAATGGATGAACCCACCAATCATCTTGATATGGAAACGATTGATGCATTAGCTGAAGCTGTTAATGATTTTGAAGGTGGTATGGTGTTGGTCAGTCACGATTTCAGATTAATCAATCAGGTGTGATGTTTTATAAATTTGTACAAATGTTTTTCTAAGATTTATTATAATTGTTGTGTTTATTGTGTATAGGTGGCTAATGAGATTTGGGTGTGTGAAAAGGGAACCGTTACCAAATGGCAGGGTGATATTTTGGAATACAAAGAACATTTGAAGTCTAAAGTTCTAAAAGATAATGCCAAGAGAAAATAATTTTCTTGGCAATTTTAGCAAATTTCTCATCTATTTTGGAAATAGTAAATTATTTTTCATTTAGAAATGATGCATTCATGTACAGTTCTAGTTGAAATTAATTTATTGCTGTTTAATTTTACATTAATTATTATCAGTTCTATTAATTACAGCACATTTATTAAACAAATAAAATTTGGAAATAATCAACAATCAAAGATTTGTATTGTTTATAATGTTTTGAATTTTACTGTTAGCTTCTTGTGTAATCGCAGCTTCCCTCAATACCTGAAAATTCCACAAATACATCTAGAAAATCTATTGCAGAAAAAAATTACAGAAACATACCACCATATGTCCATCCATTTCAGCCAAAGATTTGTCAATCCAACTCGAATTCTTATCTCTTTGTCCACACTCGTATTTAGCAATCAGTGCTAAATGACTTACTGATAATGATAGAGCTGCAGCTCTAGCTTCTAACAATCGGGGATCTAAAGGCGGGTACATACTGCGCACCATATCATCGACTCGACTAGAAATCCTTCTAGCACTCTACAAAACAATAATTTCCAAAACTGTTATTCTAATAATAATGAAGGATTTACTTCAACAATCTGAGACAAGCCGTTACTGGTTGTCTGTGTTGTGCCCATAGCCAGTGCTGTTAAACGTTCAGTAAGAAATCGACAAGTTTTCAAAATTGCTAGACAATGCGGTATCAAACCGGTAGCATCATCAATCCATTGCTCATCAGCTAGGATCTCTTCTAAATTAGGATTTAATTGGACTTTATCTAATTCTAATTCCGCTTTCTCCGGTGTTATTAACATCACTTCCGGCCTACACATAATTATCAGATAAAATTTAATAAAACAATTCTTGTCGATTTTCCATCAATAATTACCGTGACAATTCATTATGATTATCTAAATATGTTGATTTGTAATAGAGACGTTGTCGTCGACATATCAAAATTAATATCAAAAAGGCACTAACGAATATCGCTGATAAAACACCGAAAGCTATCGCTGTCACCATTTCTGTATATTCCAGGGACATTTCTAACAATATTCTATAAAAAAAAAACAGGTGTTAATTGAAGTAACAATAAGGATGTTGAAAATCACCTGTTGTTACGTTTTATTAATTTATTGAAACCCACCACATTTTCTACTTTGTTTTTTGAGAATAATATTCGGAATAAACAACTAACAACACGTTAAAATATTGTATTTGTTGTTTATTGTTGTAAAAATTGACCTGTTGTTGTTTAGTTGTTTTTAACAAGAGGTGGAAAAGGAAATTAGTTTTGATTACGTTTATCGTTTTTTTTCATATTACTTCTTTAAATCGAACATCAAACTTTTTTCTTTCATAAAAGTGGGAGTATTTAATTGTTTATAACTATTTAACTGATTATTAATAATTATTGGGTATTTTGGTAAAATTATAAATCTTAGATTCAAGCTCATTACATGTCAACTGTTTATTCATTTTAATAATTTATCAATTAGAGGTGACTCCTGTTTAATTGCAATAATTTTATTCATAAATAGATTTCCCAGATTTCCGTTAACGTTAACGTAACCGAGTGTATGGAGTTTATCTGAGGAATACCAAGATTAATGTAAACTCGTTTGTTGGTCGATCTGTAGCAAATTTTAAGATCTCATTCCAATGCTTTTTACATAAATGTTCCAAATAAGATACTTATTTTAATTGAACAACAAAAATCGTTGCAATTTTGTTTGTATATGGACAGCTTTAGGGTAATTATGACACTTACCATAGGCACAGGTATAATATAGGTAGATAGCCCACTTGTATAGAAAATTACATCGCCTCTTTGAAGTCATTCACTATTCAGATGGCGCTCTAGTTAGTTAGCGTTAGGGTGAGGGTAAGGTTATTTTATTGCGGTAAATTTGAAATGCTGACACATCGAAATTTATTTTATAAAGGAAATTTAAAACGTCGTATGTTTATTTAATAATCTATTTATTAAGAATAAATATGGTACAAATTTAAATACGTTTTTTTTTTTGGATGAACATACGCTTCCCGGGAAAAATGACGGCGGCAAATCTTTATTATAATTTAATATGTAATGGTTCTATCCCCAAACCACAAATTATACATTTTTCTTACAAACAAAGTCACAGAATGAAAATTTATAATTTTCAAAATATTACGATAAAGGAAGTATTTATTTAATTTATTATTTACAGCGCCCCATAGTATTATTTATTTTAATCACTCTCAATAATATTCGAAAAGAAGCCCAACCCCTCGCCTGAGCGTTTCACTTTTCCATTACACTAGTTTTACAATAGACAAAACTCATTCTACCTATATACCGTTTCACTTCAAAATCTCAACATTGAACATCATACAAAATAGTTTCCTGTCGCCATCTAACAACCATATGGGTCCTTTCTTTAGACAGTTCTCAGTTTACTCAATAGAGTCCGCTGTAATGTAATGAATGATCAAATTTATTTAACACAAGTGCTATTCGTATGGAAAGAAAGGACATTCGTGATACTACCAGAACGACGTTTCAAAACCAATAGAATTCGAACGACTATTCAAAAAACCAAATCCGTTTTCCAAATTAAATTTAATGATCTTAGTTACCCAGTAGTTCATTTGTTTTGTTTTTTCTTGACAATTCAAATTGTTAATTCAGTGTGCGTTGTTTTCGTGCGTTTTTTAAATACTACATTGCCATACATTGCGTTTTTTACATATTAGTCTGTTTTACTGATCTGTCTACTTTACTCGGTAGGTACATATGTTGAGAAACATTTTAAAGTTCTATCATAAAATCATTTTTCTAAAAAAGTTATCATACATT